>JAPMOR010098501.1:94431-126552 GCA_026543865.1 Argiope aurantia
TTATTGTGAAATCCGTTCTAAAATGGTGGAATGAAATTAATAAACTTGCTAATGGATAAATTTCGCGCTGTTTTGAAATTAACCATATCATTCATTTGCATGTTTTTGTTGATGCATGCCAAGAAGTAAATTTCCAATGATTCGATGATTTATGCTGTTCATTGCTGTGTCAACCAGGACAATGTCATCTTTACAAGAGAAAGATTTCATTGAGGAATAAATTCTATTAGAGTTATAAAAAGAAAAGAAAGAAAAAGGGAAAATAATTATAAAATAATAGAATCTAAACCCTAAAAAACAAAAGTTTTTGAAAAACTTTTATTTTTTTAAAAATTTTAAGTACAGAACTAGCCTTTTTTTTTAGTTTTGTTTTCTTTAGTAAAAATTAAAATTTGGCGAGATTGGTGCAACAAATAATAATTTTCAAATGGATGGGTCATTTAAAAAGTACTCTGTGAAAGAAATCACAATCTTTGATAACTTACAGCTTCAAATTAAAATCTCATCATACTAGATTTTACGCGATCGACTAATTACACACCTCAATTTATTACAATTCATTATCGCATATTAAAATCCTTCGAATTCAAGAGATGGCTTCAAAAGGACATATTAATGAGAATGATGATCAAATGTGTAACAAACTGAAGAGCTTTTATTGCTAGTGTTTTTACAGCAGCTTCTACCATGTTCGAAATATGTCTGAGGAGTACCAAATTCATCATACAGTATTCTTATTGTCTGTTGATCAAACAAATTTGCGCACTTTTCTTTAACAATACATAAAAAGATTAAACACTTATTCATCAGGTATAACTTAAATAAATTCTTGGATCATCTCAAACATTAAAGAAATTTTTGAGCCTCAACACAGAATGTATTTCGCATTGTCCCTTCTAAAAAACTATAAACGATAGTGCACATTATTGAAGACAGAGGGAGCGTAAAAAAGGCTAATTTGATATGTTTTAGTACCTTTGTACGAATTCTTCCCTTTTCTTTTTCATACATCCGATAAACAAGCTTTTACGATTATGCTTCCAAAGTATCGTATTCAACGTGTGTGGAAACAAAACACTATAAATGCACTTCTCAAGAAAATTAAGCACTTTTAAAGAACCTTATTTTAAAAGTAAGCTCTTTTAAAGTGACTCAAATTTAAGCCCTTTCATAACGCGACGCACCCTTTTATCATAACTCAATCCTCTACATTTTATGACAAAGTTTGTTTCTTTTTAAAAAGCGCAATAATTTATCTTCCAAATTTGATAACTTATGCTTTTGAATAGGAATCCAATTTACTTCGTAGATTTAGTGCTACATTTTCATTAGAATTATCAAATTATTATCATATATAGAAATTAGTCAGTAATCCGATATCACCATTATCAAGGGGAAAAAATGAAAATCAGACTTTCTTATTAAAGTATTTTCTCTTTGTTCTGTTTAACAAAGTGTTATTTTTTTTAATTGAACATTTTATTTTGAATTTCAATGAAGGCAGCTAAATTATTAGGTTGCAATTTATGTAATTAAATAGTGAATGTGGTGCTTAGGTGTTATTATTTCTAAAAACTCTGAAATATATTTAATTTTTAGGGAAATTTATGGAATTTTATTTCTTTTCTGGAGCTCTGTGAACATTGAGCAAATATAGTTTAACTTTAAAAAAAAACTTTTAAAAAAGAATTTTTTAATTAACTTTATTTCAGATGTAAAAACATTTCCAATTCAAACCTAGCTTTTTAATTGTACTGTATAAGTTGTAAAATTTTTAATGCTCCTTGAGAACATAATACAAATGTGCAAGTAAAAATTTATTACCTATGAGTACTGCATGCATTCAGATAAAATGCATCAAAATAGTAATCAAGATATTATGATTTAAACAAATTTTACATGTGATGAGACTGAATTCTGTCGGAAAATGTTTATTATTTCTTATAATCTAATTAGATTGATGATAGAACCTCAAGCAGAAAATCCTTAATTTCATTTTTTTTTTTACATGTTGAATCGCAAATGCTTCTAAATCCAATAAAAGACTACGGGGTGTTTTTTTTTGGGGGGGGGTAGATATTTCAAACAAAAAAAAACTATATAATATTAACATTTTTAATTAAAACGAAAACAGAAAATTCATTATCCATCATTTTTTAAAATTGGTAATCTATCCAAAATTAGCTTACTTACTATCCTATAGAATAATAATAAAAAAAATCATGAATACCTTTATTTTATATATCTACTAATTATAAAAAAGAAGAATGTTTTGCCATCTACAATTTAAAACATTTAACTAAGAGCAGTCAAACCTGCTAAAAATAAAATTCAGAAAGTCTGGGCATTGAGTGTTTTCGAACTGCGATAGGTTTTGGCAGTTTTCTATGATGACTTCAAAAATAGAGAATAAAAATAACTTTTACACCATTTTAAAATTTAAAAAATTGTTTTTAATGACCCCAATTTAAATATCATGCAATTTCTGGATTTTGACAGTTTTTTAAACCTATTTTCAACAATATCTTTTATTGTTGCAATGAAATTCAAGTTGTTTTTCAGTGTTTCAGATATTTTATTCTATAACTAGCCGCCTTTGGCGACCAGCCGGTTCGCCAATCTTAATGTTCGTTTAAATTTTAATAACTAAATATTTTACGCAATTCCAACTTTAATAGATTCTTCATCAAATTTTGATAGTCATATAATTCACTCATAATATTATAAAGGCCTTCAGTCATAACGTAATATGTATCTCTCTAATTTTCTGTTACCTCTCGTAGAATTTATGCTTTAAATTAAAGTGGAAAGAATTAATCTGCAATTAATATAATAATATTTTTTACTGAAACAAAGAATTTTTTTATAATATGATTACTGATAACAGAGTCACTGAGCGTTTAAACTTTATGGGCACTAAAGAATATCTTTCTTAATTTATGTAATATCTCAAGAATTTGTCAACAAAATTTTCTCAGATTCATCATGAACAGATCGATTAATTAACAATGTTTAATTTTAAATGCATCAAACACTAAGAAAATAAAATGAATCGTTTAAAATAATCGGTCGAAAACAGGTTTTAAAAAACTACTTAAAAAACGATGTACTTAAAACTATAAGTATATACAAAAAATATATAACTAATATAAATACAATTTAATTACAAAAGCATGCAACTAACCTAAAAATAATTTAAATCATCCGTTGATAATGGTTGTCATGTCAACAATCAGAACACAATGCGCATGCGTGAATTTTTCTACGCCAGTTGGGGTAACGCTATGCAGATTAGAAATTTTTAATTTCCTTTATTCTGTGTTATTTTAATTCAAAAGTACTTCAGAATGAATCTGAAAGATGGATTAATTGACAATGTTTAATTTTAAATGCATAAAACATTAAGAAAATAAACAGAATCGTTTGAAATAATCGGTCGAAAAATGTTAACCCTAGCCTCATTACTGTTGGGGGAAAAAAACCCTGAAGCCTTACTCATTTGGCGGTGGGAAAAATGGTAGATTTTTTTGGCGTGAAAGTTAGTTTTTAATTAATAATTAAAATTCTAATTAAAAATTGAAAAAAAGTGGCCCCAGGTGCACATTCCTGACCTCTAAGGTATACATGTACCAAATTTGGTAGCTGTAGGTCAAATGGCCTGGCCTGTAGAGCGCCAACACACACACACACACACATTGAGCTTTATTTATAAGTATAGATATAGATATAGATTATCTTATACTGTTATATGCAAAAGAGGAAAGTTTGCATTTAATATCTATGCAATTTAAATGAGAAATAAAATTATAAAATATCTCTTCATTTTTAATACAACTACTAAAGCTATGCTTCAGAGTGCTCATTAACATAACAGGATAAATGGAAGACATTAAAATAAATAACATGACTCTTAGAATATATACATGTAAACATTATTTTATGTTAAGCAGAATGCAGGTACGACCAGCAGTGAAGAGACTTTGTAATTTTTCTAATTCCTTTTAATCCATCGGGAAAGCATAATTATTTACAAGAAGGCGCGGACACGGCACGTCCGCCACAGCGCAGCATAAAAGCGGAAGTGGGGAAGAAAGGACGAAATAAATTATCCCTCGTCTTATATAACCTTTGATTTTGATAGGGAAAATATTTCTCCACAGTGCTAATATATTATTAAGATTCTGATAGGGATTACTGACGCATGTCAATCACATGTAAAGGAAACAGGGATCTTTTAAAAAGAATGTGCTTACTGGACAGTTTTCTGTCCCTTCGTGATGAACGTGTGAAAGTGTCGGCGTTTAGCCGATTCAGAAATTTTATAAATACAAAACAAAAATACAAAATTCAAAATTAAAATAAAAATACAAAATTAAACTCAAAAAATAAAAAAAACTTAAAAAATACAAAAGTTTAATTTTTATATGGCCCCCGTACACACAAGGTCATGTACAAAATTTCAGCATTTTGTCACAGAAAATTGTCAAAGATATGAAACTACATAAATGCTGACTTAAACCACATTTCGATGCCTGGATACGAGTTCGCAAAAAGAAAAAAAATCATGTGGGATGTGCGTGTTTTAGGGGTCGTACACAAATTTACAAAGAAAGTAATGATTGAATCAATAAATAATAATTTTGTTATTTATTGGTTCAAAAGTACTAAAAATTTGTAGAAATAATAATTTAAAGGAAAGATTACGTAATTTGTTCAAAATGTTTTCCATCCATGCCAATACAGAGCTGCATTCGTCTGATGACACTTCTGTACACTCTATCTCTTGTTCGGTGATGTCACGACAACCATCTAAAATGCGTTGTTGTAATTCTGCTTTATTTAAGGGAGGTGACAAATAAACCGCTGTATATAAACGACCCCACAAACAAAATATCCATAGGCGTTAAATCAGGTGATCTAGGGGGAAATGGGATTGGACCATGCAAGCCAATTCACTTCTCTGGAAACTCGTTACTTAACCAGTGTTTCACAACTGTAGTATGGTGAGCTGGAGATCCATCATGTTGGTACCAAACATGTGGAAGTACTTTTAGAGGAAGATAGAGGAAGTTCCTCCATAAAATCAGGAATAACCACACTCAGAATCTCATTAACATATCTGTCTCCCGTCAACGTACCATCATACAGTATGGGTCCAAGCAAGCGGTTTTTGAAAATACCACACCATGTATTCACAGAAAATTGCCTCCGATGATGAATAGCACGTACCACGAATGGATTTGCGTCTGATCAAAAGTGCTCATTTTGAGGATAATGCATCCATCTAATTTAAAACACAGGGGTGCGTAGTGAGAAAATGCTGCAAAAGGTAAGCACTTTTCAAGACCCCAGCCCAAAAAATTAAGCACCTATTTTATACCATGCATACGTAAATCTACCTATTTTTTAAGCATAAAATATTTTGTCTTATATATTGTTTTTAGTAAAAAATGTTTAAATTTAAATGTGATTTTTAAAATTAATTTTAAATATAAATTTTAATATTTATGCCTGCAATACTGCAAAAGCACATCATCTATTGTAAAACAAATTTTTCATGTTGAAAAAAGCTTATATGTATGTCATAAACAAAAAACAAAACAAAAAAAGTCAACTTTTATAAGATTAACAATAAACAGCTCAGATCTTGTTCAACATTTCTTAAAATTAACCAACTTAATATTAATGGATATATTATTTCTGAACATGTCGACATTGATAAGCAAAACTCTGATCAAAAAGCATATGATCAAAAAATTTGCATTTGGCTTTTATATATGTAGCAACAAATAAAATATGATATGGCTGGGATGGAAAGTATAAATTTTCAGCTATGCAAACTCACAATAGTTGGCAATTTAGACCATTTTATTTGCTTACAAAACTAAGAGCTCAAGCATTTCAGAATGGACACTATGATAGGGTTAGAAAAATGGCCAAAAATTGACAACAAAATAACATGTTCTAATTAAATTTTTTAAGTCAAATTTTTTTAATAGAAAAGAATAATAGTGTTTAGAATTGTTCAGAGTATAAAAAAATTAGTTTAGCAAAGGGCTTTTTAAACATTTTACATTTCAAAAATGTAATAAAAGCTAAAAAAAATGTATATAAAAAATAAATAAAATCTTTAGCTTTAAAAAATTAAAGAAAAATTTTATTATATATGTTATGAGAAAATAAAAATGATTTCACAGTATGGAATCTCATTACTTATGAAAATGTTTTCATATGTAAGGGAAATAAATTCACGAAGATGTAAAATGAAAATAAAAAATGATAGTTAATATATTATTTAAAAACTATTTTTTGAAACTAGTATGCGATACGTTCTACTGTCTTAAAAATAAAATTAAAAAAATAATAAAATTTTTTTAAAAGAACACTTAACAAGCAGAGAATATTTTTCTGTGAACTGCTTTAAAGTTTTGAATTTGAAATTAAAACAAAGAAAGCATTTTTTTAAATCACAACATTGACACGTTTAACGTGATTTAACGACGAAGCGATGACAATTTAAATTTCGTAACAAAAAAATCAATGCCACAAATTATGTCCAAAATTAATTCTCCAAAAATTACTAAAAATTTTTTTAAAAATGCATTTATTTAAACAAAATTAATATCATTGAAAGGTCACCTTCTAAAACTTTTTAAATGATGTACAAATAACTTTGTGAGATAAAACGCTTTGATGTTAATGTCAGAAACACGTTAAAATTCTGTTTTTATTTTACCATTATTCTAATAAAAAAATTTTGAAAATCTGTTCTTAGAAAGCCTCAAATACCCAAGAAGTAACTTTTCTACCAATTTTAATGTTCAATGGTTTGTGCTATACATTGCTCTGTCAATATGGACAAACTTCTGTAATTATAGAAAGATTTTTATGGGGAACAAAACAGACAAACAAATATATATATATATATAACAGATATATATATATATATAACAGAAAAAATCGTTGTCAAAATGATAGAATCTAAACCCTAAAGAATAAGGGTGTTTTTTTTTTTCTTTCCCCGTCTTAAAAAATTTTAAATGCTAACAAAGAAAGGTTTTATATAAACTAAAATTTGTCCAACAAATAAAAGTTTTCGAATGAATGGAGACAAAAAAAAAAAAAAAAAGTGAAACGAATGATAGTTGAAAATCTATGGCTTCTTGTTCATCATACAAAATTTTACGCAATCGTCTAGCGTAATTGCACACAACAATGAATTAATTCATCATAGTAAAGTAAAATCCCTTTAAACAGACGGTTCAAGAGATTGCTCAGAAACGACATATTGACGAGAAAAATGATCGAATGTGTAAAAGACTAGAAGCTTCAAGGTAAATCTATTTAGAGAAGCATCTCCCATTTTCAATGCATCTCTTTGGCCCACCAAATTCATCCTGCTGTATTCTTATTTTCCATTGATCGGACCGATCTGATAATTTTTCTTTAACACATAAAAATGTTAAATGTATATTTATCAGGGATAATTAAACAAATTGTTCACCATCTTTGAATTCCAATAACGTTCGTACGTTTTTCCAAGTTGGAAGAAATATGACATAGTACATATATATCTTTCAAGATAGCCTTCTCAATATTTCAATAAACAACAATGTATACTGTTGAAGAGGAAATGAGAAAAAGCCAGTAAGTGTTATCTTAATACGTACATGTGGCACCCCACAAAACGTTTTCCATGCACATCTCGAGAAAATTAAGCACTTTTTAAGGACCTTTTTTCAAAATTAAGCAGTTTTAAGGTGCTTAAAAGTGGTTTTCAAAATTAAGCACTTTTCATGACGCTACGCGCCCTGAAACAGCATTAGTCTGTGCAATTTATGTTTTTCAGGAAAAAGGGATTAGCATCTTCCTGATTAAGAGCCCAATTACAAGAATCTAGACGACGTTGATAATCTGTTGGCTGCAGTCCCCTGCATACCATGAATGCTAAAAGGATGCCATCTATTCCGTTTCTGTATTCTCCACTGCTGCGCGTGATAGGTTCATTTCTGAAGCAGCAGTATGAATACTACTATGTGGATGACTGCAAAAAAAAGTAAGCCAAAATATAAATTTCTTCATCAGTTGAGTGAAGTATGGGCCTACCTGGTCCACCTACAGGTTATAAGCTTCCTCTTTCACGCATTCGTTGCCCTAATCGGAAAATAAATCTCCTAGATGGATGTCGGGAATTGGGATATTTACGCCGATATTCCCGTGCAGTTTCGCTACCATTGCGATTGTATAAACTGTAAAGCATTAGGATTTCAAAAAATTCTTCATTGCTGTATTGTGACATACTATTTATACAGGCTAATTGCATTCTCAAAATGTAGCAGAAGTGTGAAATATTTATGTGCGAGTTATTCTTATGTAAGCTATGCTATTGATCAATAACAAAACACAAATAACATGATGTAATGACGCGTCTGTTGAGATTATGGGACGCACCATCAGAGGCATATATTTGCAATTGCAAACATTTCTTTTACAAGTTCATTGACTCTGCTATTTTTAAGTTATATTCTGTAATTCATGATATAAAATTTTAAAAGCATTTTTCAGGAAGCATAGATTTTAAAATTTGTATTAAAAACTAAAGATATGAAGCATATTTTATTTTCCTATGGTGCATTCCTGCGTCGCGTTATCTGAACTGAAGCTGTAAACATTTGCATTTTAATTTGCGATTGACCCTTCGCCGACTTCGTTTTAACATACCTTTGAGAGTTTTAATGATAAAATTCTAAAATTTTGTACACAACCTTATTAGAGGATAGAGCACATTTTACTCTTGAAATTTATTTTTTTTTTTGTACAAGGACCGTATAAAAATTTCAATTTTGTATTTTTTAAAGTTTAATTCTCTGAGAATTCTAATCGATTTCATTACATTTTGCACGTTTTTTTTTATGCAACTTAGTAATTTACAATAAATGTCTATGAACAATATTTCAGGAATAAAAGCCATGGTCAAGGTTTTTGAGACATCCTGTGTATAAATATATAAATCTGATGCTATTTTTTAAACCAAATCATGAACATTATAACTTTTAAATGACAAATGGTTTTGATTTCTAAGGATAACTGCAACTATGCAGATATTTTTTAGTTTTTCCAGGAGAACCATAACATTACACGGCTTTCTTAGAAATATACATATTTCCATTGAATTATTGTTTATGTGCATGAAATAATTTTAATTGATGGCTAAAACATATCTTTGAATACTACTTTTTAAACAAAGATAGAAACATATGTTTTAATATAAAATGCAACAAAAAAAAAGGGGGGGAACCATTGTTTAAAATTTTATTTTTCAGACTTTTTCGTCCATTAGAGTATTCATTTACAGAAATGCATCAATTTTTTTTTAAGTATAAAAAAAGAAAAATGAATATAAACATCCAACAAAATGATGATACAAACTGCAAAAATAAAAACTTTTTTTTCCAAATTAATATTAATAAAGTTCAAGTCTAGCACAATTTTAAAGAATGTACTACAGACCCATCAAGGTTTTAACAAATATACATCACATGTGTGAATTTGAAATGAAAAATGGTGTCCCGCTAAATTACATATCCATTACTTCATGAGTAGTACAATTTATGCTTCAATGAAACAGAAAATAAATATACAAAAAATTATTTACAATAGTCTTCTGAAGAAACATAATATTTTTCACAATACATTTAAAACTTCTAAAATTCACAAAATTAATAATATTTATTTATTGGAGGTGGGGGACCCATCAAAGAGCCCTTGTTAGCAGTGCCATTAGGGATAGGTGGTGGTGGAGGAGGAGGCTGGAATAAAGACTGCATTGTTTGGGCATTGGTCATTGCCTGAGGTGCAGGTCTGCCAGAACCATTCATTTGCATGTTATGGCCTTGATAGCGCTGTGGAGGTGGCTCGTTGTGTGCATTCATCTGTGGATTGCCACGACTTGTATGTCTGTTATCTTCATTCATTTGAGGGTGCTGGGGAGCCCTGGACTGTCCATTCATATAAGGATTACCATGCTGGGGTGGATTACCATGATGAGGTGGATTACCATGATGAGGTGGATTACCATGCTGGGGTGGATTACTATGCTGGGGTGGATTACCTTCTGGTCTTGGAGGTGGTCTTGGACCAGCATTAGCATGAGCTCTAAGATTGTAACGGCTTTCTTGAGGGCCCCTTTCTTGTTGATACATCCCACCTGTTGGAGGAGTATTCAAGAGACCACCTTTGTTAGCCGACTGATTGTCACGATTATATCCAGATGATTGGGAATCTCTATTAGCATTATAGGTCTCTCGATTATATCCAGAATTTGGATTTTCACGACTGTATCCAGCAGTTTGTCCATTACGTGCATAGTTTGAATTTTGTCCATCACGGCTGTAAGATCCCTGATTATCTCGATTGTAGTTTCCTCGGTCAGATGGGCCATTTCTCTCAGGTCTAGAACTTGGTCTGCCTCTATCGTCATTGCGCATTCGATCTCGGCCAAAATTATCCCTGCCTTGACTCCTACCACCTCTTGAATCATCCCTCCTTCCGCCACGAGTATCACTGCGTCCCTGAAAGCCACCTGCACGACCTCGACTCCTCACTAAAAAGAAATTAAAACATCAGTAACAACTAAAAAAATTTTATGTTGTTTGTTCAGCTGTTTAGAATTACAAAACACAAAAATGTTATTAAAAAATTACATTTTTCCAAGAATACTTAAAATTTACAAGTATAAATTTAAAATCTTGCTTCTACAAGGTTTCGAGCAACCAGTAGTGCCATGAAAAAATTCAGTGAATTATCTAGCCATTTCAAAAAGCAAATTTCACTCAATAAAAACAAGAAAACAAAATAATAGATGTAAATGTCATTGATAGAAAATGCATCTCATTAGAAAGGGTTCTGCCATTAAAAAAAAAAAAATCAGAAAATGAAAGACAAAGATGGCACAAGGGAGACAAAATTTATTTCATTAATGCAATACTCAAGAAGAAATATTGCTCTCAAATTTGGAAAATCTCCACAACTGTTTGTCTGAAATCAAAAACTAAATCTGTAATCATACAAAATTATGAACAAATATTAAACAGATCTCAAACACTCTGCTATTATGACAGCTTAAATTTAAAAAAGAAACTAAAAAAGATATCCAATTATTTCAAATAATAGAAAGAATCAATAAAGGTAGGTAGGTATTCATTATTCATAAAAATTCAATTTTGTTTCTAAGTGTACAAAGAATTACAAGGGTACCGCAGATCCAATTATGATTTTTAAAGACATTCTCAGCATACCTCAACCCAAAATGAAGATAAATCAAGATCTCAAATAGTAACTGAAATTGCTGGAAACAGAGGGCGAAAAAAGTAACCATAGAAAATGTCGAGTTTTAAAGTTCAATAAAAATCTATGAAAGATTTCAAAATTTATTCTATAGCATTGTTTCACAAAATATTGTCACATAACAAACAATATTATCTATTCCAATTTTCTAAAAAGAATTAAAAACTGGATTTTTTACAATCAATAATGAATATTTTGTACTTGCTTTGCTTCTGATACAAACAGCAAAATTGTACATTCATACCAAACTTGGAAGAGGGAAAGAAATTGCAACAGATATGAAAATTTGATCCCCCCCCCCACCAAGTTACATTAGGAAAACAGGAAAGAAAAGGTAACCATAGATCTAGATCTTGGTAGAGATTATAGATTAAAAGTTGGATTGATTACATTTAAGTTTTATTTTAAAGTCATACTAGAACTATTTTGGGATGGGATTTGCAATTGTGAATGACTGGCAGGTGATGAGGATGACACCCGAGCTATGAAGCTTTCTTCAAGCTTCCCGTTACACCAGCACAGCAAACCATAGAATAAGTTTCATTTTACATTTGTACAATTTAATAAAAAAAAAAGTATTCTCTTTTGAAAACATTCAACAAAAGCAAAATTATTATCTATACTTCAATCTCTATATTATTATCTCTAACTTAGCAGTACTTTTCAAAATTTAAAAACAATGCTAATATCTAAGATCGCAAGTCACAAAAAAATTCAACATTAAAAAAGATTTCAGCGCTAACTCTACAAATTCATTCAAAAATTTGCCGAATCCTTCATTTCTTAAATAACTGAAAGAACAGATAGTGTTTAGCTCTATCCACACAAATTCTTCCTCCTCCTAATTTAGACTGGGTATTTTTCATTGGAGTTGATTATTATTTTATCCGAATAGTGGAGCATCATGCAAATTCCATTCCTTGCATTACTTGATTCAAAGCCAACTTCTCCAAATAAAAATAAAAGTAACTTATTAAAACTGAAAGAAGATTCTAACACTTTTGAAGTCAAATTTTTTTTAAAAAACTTTTTACAATGTTCAAAATATTTCTCATAATTTTAAATCAAACATTAACACTAAACCTACCGGCATTTCACCGATACATTGGAACTGCCATTGGAAGGCGGTCATTTGACCGCCTCGTGGCAGCTTTAGTGTTAAACTTAATTCTTTAAAAATTTAAATCACAATATACATTAGGTTAAATTAATAAAACACTTCTTTATTAGTAAAATAGGAATATCTCCAATAACATATTAAAACATTATGTGGTACACCATTGATGTTCTTATAGTAGTGAGGATAAGATGCTGAGATATAAAAAAAAATCAGTCTACATCTGCATCCAATGTGTTTAATTATACAAATAACTACATTTTTTGAACATGCTAGGCCCTGGGGCTCATAACATATGATTTTTAATAAAATAGAAAAAAACTCAAATTCCACAGTAACAGTTGCTTAATTAAATCATCCGATTAAAATCATTCATTGTTTTTTTCCCCCCAAACACCAGTTTATCTTAAAAGACAAAAGAAAACTTTTTAAAAAACATTTAATGAGCAGAATTACTTTAAACTTTTTGTCAAAAATTATTTAAAGGTTGAGGGAGAGGGAAGAGCTTAGATTGAAATTAGTAACTTATAGACACTACTCAAATATACAATAAGAATTCCACAATAAAGGAAAACTTTTCTACTTACTTCTTCCTCCACCTCCTCGAGACATATCAGCTATGTCATACAATCGTGGATTAATGACTTGATTAGCCTCTTGCAAGACACTAATCAAGTCAGTAGCTTGTTTAGAATTACTCGTGGTAAAGAAAGTGTAAGCAGTGCCACTTTTATTGCTACGAGCTGTACGGCCAATGCGATGAACATAGTCTTCAGAACAGTTGGGGTAATCAAAGTTTATCACAAATTTAATATCGTCCACATCTAAAATTCCCAAATATTAAAATGTTAAGAAGATTTTTTTTAAATAATTGGCAAATAAAATTAAAGCATAAAATCATCTAACAAATATTTGCAAATAAGTGGAAAATTAAGAACTTTTCTTTAGTATTAAACTACTAATTAAATATTATAGAAAAAAATATTACAATAAAAAGCAAAATCTGCTTTATTTTACAGCAAATTTCAAAACATTTTTCTATGCAATAGAATTTTATCAAACTAGACATAATTCTTAGAAGGAATTAAAATATATATAGAACATTCTAATTAATATATATTATACTAACAGTATTGTATTTAAGGAGAAGACTTTAATAAAATTTCAGGAGTTTCCCCAATATGAAAATATATTTAAACTACAGAAAAGATCTATCTTTTTCATGAATTAAAAAATTAATTATAATATTTAACATGTGCATTTCTAAATGATACATAATGGGAAGGGAAAGATTATTAACCACACTTGAGGAAAAAATATGGAAAGTGCAAAGTAAAAACCAAAATTATACATATCCGAAAATATAAAATTTATGGTTTGATCATTAATTAAAATAAAAGAGTAAAAAAAATCTTTAATTTACCTGATTTGCCCTCATTTTTTGCCATCTGACTAACAGAATATCCGACTTTAAACATTCGCAGTAGCGACAGAAGTAATTTAAATCAATAATGCTAGATGAGAGTGAATTTTACAACACTATATACTGACTTTTATTAAAATGTATACTGCTCGAGCTTAGAATGGATATTTTTTTTTCTAGGTTTTGATTCAAAATATAAATAAAAGTGAATGATATGCATAATTTTTTAGTTGTTCTTCATTTAAAAAAAAGAATTCTTTAATAAGTTGCTCATTTTAGTTATTTACCAACAGAAAATTATGAACTAATTAAAAAGCTAAGTTAGTTCACTACAAAAAAGTAAATTTTTGAATAGAAGAAATAGAATGAGCCTGAAAATACTGATTAAAATTACACATTATCTATTAATTCCTCAAATAAAAATATTTATGAAGGAATATGCACTAATATTTAAAGTATTATAACTAAAATGTTAAGCTTATAAAATAGGATAACAATTAAATATAAATTATTTCCATCTATTAAAATTTATGCAATTTATGTGCTGAGTATTTACCATATGAACATACAGAAAGAAAATTTAATTAAAGGAGGAAGGGGAAAAAAAGTATAAATAGACAAAACGACTATAAGCTAGTATACCTGTGGTTGGAGCAAATCCAAAAGAAGGTGGATTCAACTTAGAAATGCTGCAAGCTACTTTTAGAGGCCTGAAAACTCCCATGTTGAAGCTCTCCAGCTATTTTCCTTTTTAAGACTTCCTTCCTTTATGAGAGCAAACAACAGGAGCAGACTTCATAAATGTCTTGCAACACGACGACAAATGCGGAAGTAGTGTTCAATAAGTGGTTGTGATTATAGACTTCAGATGGAATAAAGTTATATAAAAATTTTAATGCCAGTTATGCTCATTTTTAGTTACTGTTATAATTTTTATGTATTTGTACAATCACAAAGAAAAAAAAAAGTGCTATCTGCTGTAATCATGTTTTACTTTACGAGTGTGTTACTTAAAAGAAAGCTTTTTAATTGTGTGCAATCTGTTTGCATTTGTGAGCTGCGATGTTTCCTCCATATCTCTTTCCCAACCACAGGTAACAGAAGCCTTATGAACGATTCTTTAACATTTCCCTTAAAAGGGCTGACATGACAACACTTGGATTACAGAGAGCACAATGTGCTGCACACCACTACGCAATTTGAGACAATGGCACTAGGTAGCCTTCATCGCCTCATTAATGCTTAAGAAGGGTGGACATCCACCACCTCTTTGACAGCAAAAACACTGGTTGAATGCTTTTTTATTTGTTCAGGCAGAGGCACCACTAATGTTAATAAGCCAATCATTACAGTGCCTCTGAAAAGAAAAAAAAGAAATGCCATGTTAGTTACAATACACTTGAGAATCAGAATAAAACATTTACTGCACTAAATAGCATTTCTAATTAAAAGGTATACCCCTTGTTTTAAAAACATATGTAAAAATATACAATAAAAAAATATTGTAAGTTGCCATACATTTGCATTAAACAAAATTTTATTGTGCACTGGTAAGATGACTAAAGAGGAGGTAGAGATACATTATATGTGGCACAAATTTTATATTTTGACAGCGTATTTACGTTACATAAGATTTAATAAAATTGAATTTTTATTTTAAAATTCCATTTTTAAAACAAAAATTGTAAAATTAACCAATTTATTAAAGATTTTATCTTGAAGAATTCACAGTAAAATTAAAATAGCTTGATTTAAGCAGTTTTTAATAAACTAAAAATGAAATATCAAATCTTCTAATTAAAGAGAATTTCTGGATTAGAGCACCAATAGGGAGAACCAGATAACTTTAAAACATGAAGAATCAACATTAGTGTATACTGTTTAACATACACTGAATTAAAATCATTGAAAAGAAAATAGCATTTAAAAAATATTCCATTAGATACCATCTAAAAAATTAAATATGCAAAACTTGATTATCACATATTTCAGCAGAAATATATTAAGGGACCTAATATCAAATAATAAAATACAGTCTCATAATACTTTGCCATAAACTGTCTCTTTTGGAATAATTTAATAAAAATGCTAAAGAAAAACTATATTTAAAAATGTGAATACTAAGTTGTGCATATTTACAAAACTAATTACATGACAAAACATTATACACTAAATTAAATTCAATAAAACTAATAAAATCAAAGACCAAAATCAGTTTCAATATCAAAAATAAAATCAATATGCTGCTTTCATGCATGGATAACTAACAATCCAAGAAACTATTGCACATAATAATTTTTCATGTTTCTACACATCAAGTGTTCTTGAAATTTGCTGTCTTTTTTTTCTTCTTAAAAAAAAAAAAAATGTAGTTCTTTTCTCTACACAGAAATAAAAATCTTCAAAGCTTAATTTTTATTAATATTTTTTAGCAGTCAATAAAATAGGAAAAGAAAGGTTAATCCGAATAACAAAACAATGAATAAAAATTTACAATTTACTTGCCTCATTTTTAAATATTTCAACTTAACAAGACAGAAAAACGAAAAAAAAAAAAAAAATTATGGCTCTCGCATAACAAAGTCATAATACTAGTAAATAAAAATCTTCAATAATTCAATCACTGATAAATATAAAAAACTTATGGCAAAATAATAATTTCTATTAAAAATACTGAATCATACTAAAAGCAGTAAATCTGACAATTAAGGTTCTATACTTTCATTTTCAAATGAAGTAATGTTTATAGATATAAATGAAATATTATGCTTCAATTATATAAAAAAATCAGCAAATTCATAGCATAACTCAAATATTACAGCATTTAAACATAATGCACAAATCAATGAAATGATTAATGATGACTAGTCAACTCCAAACCAAACCACTTTTTATGAGTTAAGTTTCAAAATTCAAATATAGCTTTTTAAAAACTATAATTGAAATTCCAATTCCATTTTTAGAAATTCCAAAAGTATTAGTTTATTTAAAATCAAACTTTAAAAACAGATTTCTATGGATTCATATTTACTGTGAATTCTCATTTATTCATTATCAGGGTGCGTAGCAAGAAGCTGCTGCAAAAATTAAGTACTTTTAAGCACCTTAGCCCCAAAAATTAATCACTTTTGTAAAGTATGCACAAAAGTGATATAAACTATATTTTCTAAGAATATTTTTTTTCTGTTTTACAATAATGCACAACTTTTATTAATAAAATCCTTAAATATTCATTTTAAATGCTTAATTTTTTTAAATTTCAATATTTATTTACGTATTTGCAAAACATCTTCTATTGTAAAATTATGTCTTTTTAGATTTGACAAAAGTATATAAATTATCATAAAATTAAAAAAAAACCTATTAATACCAAAAAAAATTAAGTACTTTTATAAGATACAACTTTTGTAACTTTAAAGGTATAAGTTACAACTTTTTTAACTTTTATAAGATTTACAATAAAACTCTGCAAGCTCTTACAATATTTCTTAAAATTAGAATAAAATATCAGATACAATATTTCTGAAAATGGCAATAGTGATGTAGAAGCTCAGCATGACCACAAATCTTGCATTTGATTTTTATGTAAGGAACAACAATTCCTCCCTGCACTGACTCATTCTATTAAGTAATTTTTATTTGCAAACTTATAAAGCTAAGAACTAAAGCATTCTGCTAATTATCATCATACAACTGGCAAAACTGCCATGAAATTGATGATAGAACAATGCCATGTTCTTAAGTTTTTAAAATTATTTTTAATAGAAAATAATAGTCGTGTTCACAAATGACCAAATTAAAAAGAAATTGCCTTATCGTCTCTTATTTCTAAAGTGTAGTAATAGTTCTTTTTTGAACATTTAACATTCCTATAATTTAATGAAAACCTGTTTTTTTAACCTATAAGAAAAATTTTATGTAAATAAATCAGCCAGCTACCCAAAACTTTCTCGCATATTGACAGGGAATGTCTTGTGTGGCATTGGCATAGAATAGATGTGGAATATTAACACCATGCATGAAATAAATATTTTTACTAATTCTATCTATTGTGTGATTGTTGGCTAGTATTTTAGGGTTAATCTCTAGCAGGCGGTTGAAAGTATCCGATAAAGCAAATTCGGCTTTTAAATGCATTCTTCCCAATTGAAATTTTAAAAAAGTTGACTCAAAAGCACACTTGTAGTCACAAAATTACAAACCAAATTTGATATATTTAGGTCACTACATTTTTTTAGTTATCACATTTACATATTTCTAAAAGTAAAGACCAACATGCAGTGAACCGTTGAATGCAACTTGTTGAATTTGGCTTAAATTTTAGTTGATGTTTATATAATAGATATTAATTCTGTGTACCAAATGTTAACGATCTAGCTGTCTTTGTTTCGTAATGTGAAGACCATATACCAAATTTCATCCATCCAGCTCAAAATGTTTTTGTGCTATCTACGTCACAGACAGACATTTTTTGAAAATGTGTTTTTGAATTCAAGGAGGTATGAAACATGGAGATTCATTAAAATCTAGAGTAAAAATTTTTGTGACGGTTGCAATATTTTCACTAAATTTTGTATACGAGAAAGTAAATATGCAATTAAAGTATTATTTTAAGAAGTCTTTCTTGAAACCAGAATGAGATAATATCACATTGCTTCAAAATTTAACAAATGAATTTTATTCAATGAACATGCTTTAAAATTTCAAATAAAAGCATTTCCACCCTTTTACTACAATTCTAACAGGAATAACATGATTCAATGATCTGAAGCAATTTCATTATAATAAAAAACTTTGTTATTAACTGTGTACAAAACTAATTTCTCAGAAATTATTTTTAAGAAAATTACATTTAACCAAACAAAATTTTTATTTTTCATTATTTTTAACATATTAAAATGGTGTTAAAATAACTTTTATGTCAAAATATGCTTTGATGTTATGATGAAAACACATTAAAATTCTATTTTTTAAATTTAACTTTGAATTAAAAGTTTAAGAAATCTATTCTTAGTGTGCCTCTAATACCCAAAAAATAACTTTCCAAATTTCGTGCTTCTTAACTTCAATGCTGGGCATTGCTCGGGACAAGATTTTATATATAAAGAGAGATTTCATTGGGGGAAAAAATTTACATAAAAGTTATAAAGGGAAAATTAAAATGATAGAATCTAAATCCTTAAAAATATTTAAGTAGCATATCTGGCAGTTTCTTTTTTCTTAACCAAAACAAATTTAGGAAGATTAGCACAACAAATAAAAATGTTCAAATGGATGGGAATATACAAAAAATACCGAGATATCATAATCATTGAAATTTTAAGCTTTAAAGTTAAAATTTCATCATATTAGATTTTATGAGATAGATTAACATAATTTAGAATTCAATATAGTACAGTTGAATATCTCTAGTAGGTTGTTCAAACTATTGTTCCAAAACAACATTAATGACAATGATGATTGAATATGTTAGCGATTTTAAAGCAGCTTTTTCCATGTTTGTTGTATTGTTTTGGTGCATCAAATTCATCCTGCTGTTTTTATATTTTCCGTTGATTAGACCATATCATATATTCTTCTTTAACAACACATAAAAGTGTAAATATATAATAACCACGCCTAAATAAATTCTTCAATATCTAAAATATTAAAAATTGAAATGTTTTTCGATTTGCAATAAGTATCGTACAGAATGCATTTTGAACTGCCCCTTCCATATAACTATTCCAGTATTTTAATAAATGGTAATGCACATTGTTGAAGAAAAAAGATAGAGAAAAAAAAAGAAAAAAAAAAGAAGGAAAATCATTAAGCGTTATCTTAATATGTGCTGGAATCCCTAAAATATTTTTTCAAATTCTTCCCTTTGTTGGTTTCTTTTATTGATACATCCGATAAACAAGCCTTTACAACCATGATTTCAAATCTTAATTTATCTTGTGAGGAAATAAAATTAAAAGCTTTCTTCATCTTCACAAGAAAATTCAGCATTTTTTAAAGACCTTTTCCGAAAATTAAGCACTTTTAAGGTGCTTAAAAATGGTTTTCAAATTTAAGCACTTTCATGACACTACGCACCCTGAATATACTACAGATAATCTTTTACCTCCATTTAATATACTATGAAACACGATTTGCATTTTCAATAAAATGTAACTATGCTTTGGCATCAAACAAAGGCAACTGGTTCTTCAATATTTTTGAATAGATATATTTTCATAAAGTAATCAATTCTTTTGCATAAAGCAATCAATATTTTTGATAAATACTTGACTGATTAATAACTAGATTGGTTAATTACTTTCCTCAAACAAGGGGTTACCATGATCAAAAAGCATCCATTTGCTGTTAAACACTTAAATGTCATGCCGCCCCACAACACATTTTAAAATGCAGTCATTTAACAAATTAAGATCTCAAACCAAAGGGGAAAAGTTGCATTTACATACCCAATCCACGAGCAGCAACATCAGTCGCAACTAAGATTGGTGATCTACTAGTTCTGAACTCTGTAAAAAAAATCATTATTTACAGTTTTAGTATAAGTTTATGTTGTTGAGTATTAGAAAAAAATTATCATAATTTTTCTATTACAGCTAAGATAGGATAGATATCAATTCATTATTTCACATTCCTTCTTACAAAATAAAGCTACAGCGAGTTTAACTTATTTTTATGTAATATTGTATTATTGCATAAAATCAAATCAATTTCTAAATTTCCCAAACAGTAGATTAGATAAAAGAGAAACAGGAAAAATATTTTTTAGAAGCTTGTTTCACAAATATATTTTGTTTAAAAATATTGATAACTATATATAGAGGTAACTTTTCAAATTTATTTCAATTAAATTAAAAAATTTCAAGATTCCATGATTCTACTGAGGTTAATACTAATTTTTTGAATAAAGCTTTAAAATACAATACCCTTTTAATAGAATATTCATATATGCTATCAAAACTTAAAACTTTCAGCAACAGTTTTTGTTGTTAAACTTTTACGAAATATCAGTCTGTTAAAAAACAATCAGCAAAATATACCTAAACTAGACATTACAGCATCGGCTCAGTGATTAAGAAAATTATCTAAGACTGAAATATCATTTTCATGATATTAACAAAAAATATCCTTATTAGTTTTAATTGACATCAATAATGTTTCTGAGACAGAATGACTTACACATAAAATGAACTTTAACTTACCATTCAAAACCCAATCTCTTTCAGGTTGCGATTTATCTCCATGAATACACATAGCGGGCCACCTAAAACGTAAAAATTAACTCAGAAACAACTTCAATAGTACAATGACAAATATAAGATGAATTATTTCTAATCATCAACAGTAATATATCTAAGTAATATAAATAGAAACATACCCATCTCTACGCATGCGTTTAGTAAGATCATCTACTTTCCTTTTGGTCTCAGCAAAAATAATGGTCTAAAATTAAAATATTGTGAATTATTATAAGAATTAATGGATATAATAAGAATTGAATCCCATCTATTCAGAAATTCTTCAGCATTTTAAAATATTCTATAAAAAATGAAACTTACTTTATTATCACTCTGGCTCATTATTTCTTCCAACAACTTGAACAATCTAATAAGAAACAAATATGTTTGCATATATATATTTATATTTTAATGATGAGTTATAAAAAGGGAAAGCTGGAAATTAATTTACTTATTCTCCTTTTCATGTTCCTCACAAACATCAATAATTTGAGTGATATTATGATTTGCACATAGTTGAAGAGCTCCAATATTAATCTGAACATAATCTTTTAAGAAATCTTCAGCAAGAGCACGCACTTCTTTAGGCCAAGTTGCACTCCACATGAGAGTTTGACGATCAGGCTGAAAGATACAAGAACCTAATTAGTTACTGTTCTTTCATTAAATCAAAATATAATAAATAACTGATGATGTAGCTATGAACTATGATAAATAACTGAAAATGCAATTAAAAATCAAACTGTAGCAAAAAAAATAAATAGATTTTAAAATACATTTAGATTTCTTCTAATATTTTATAAACACTTTCTTGATGCAAAAGAATGATGATTTGAAAATGAGTTATAAAATTCATATATTCCAACACTACACATTTCTTGAAGTAATCGATAGAAAAGGTATAACCATCATACTTCCTAAGATAAAATAAAAATAAAAACAAAAATGTCTTACCCGAATCTGCTCCAATATTTTCCTGATTTGAGGTTCAAAACCCATATCCAACATACGGTCAGCTTCATCCAATACTAAATAAGTGCATCTACGAAGATTAGTGACTCCTGCTTCTAAAAAGTCTATTAAACGACCAGGAGTAGCAACACAAATTTCAGCTCCTTCGAAATAAAAGGATAACAAGAAATACTTGATTAACTTATTGAAAAGTTGAATTATTGTATAATTATAAATAAAAACTTACAATTTTAATTAGGATTTCTTCTATCATCAAATAATAAGGAAGTTATTGTTCTATAAATATAAGCTTCTGATAAATTTTTCAAAAAATGCCAGTTGACATTACAATGTCCTAGTTTAAGAAGGAAGAGAGCATGAAAGAATTCTATTCTCAGACTACGTTTTCTTAATTATTTTCGAGATTTTAAAATTGTTATCAAATATTAAAAACATCTAAATTAACAAGAAATCTATTTCGGACAATGCGACTATTAAGAGAAAACTAAAGATAAATTTTATTTCAAAATACCATTGTTCTCTCAAGTTCAAAAAAGTGAGAATTTTTAATAAATTAGAGGTAATCTTCAAATAATGATACTTAGGATTTCAAAACTGAGGAGTGAAAAGTCTATTTTTTCTTCATAGATGTAAAAACAGTAATTACTTTATAAAATGATATTTAATAATTTCTAGATCCTTCCATAAAGACATGAAATTCTGATTTGATATTCATGCAATTCATAATGAAACTATGCACCCTATCCTTTTCTAATCTCCCACATAAATTCTTTCAGTACATCTACTTCCAGAAAAAATGCTGAGGCAGATTTCTAAAAATTCCAAACAACTCAAAGAAACTAAAATTTCAAAAATCTGCAGAACTCTTTTTAAGACCTTGAAAGATAACTGTTTTACCTCTTTCTAAATCTCTGATTTGTGGGCCTTTAGGAGCACCACCAAATACACATGTATTCCTTACTCGAGACGTATGACCAAAATCATTAGCAACTTGCTGAATCTGTTGAGCCAACTCACGAGTAGGAGCCAGTACAAGAACCTAGGGAAAAAAATTAGGATTCATTTAGAAATCGATCTAAAAATTAATATTTACAAAAATTATTTTCATTATGAAGTTTTCTGACAACTTACAATTGGCCCATCTCCTCGTTCCAATGGTGGTTGATGATTGATGTGAACAATAGCAGGCAAAATGTACTGAAAGGAGTAGAAAAAATATAAAGGAGGGAAATGGGAAAACAAAATTCAACAAAAACATTTCTTTGTATTCAAAAGCTTTCAAAAAGATGTGTCAAAATCTTCTGATAAGCTAACATTAATAGACATTTCAGGCTATATAAATGTTGTTTATGAAGATAGCTTGGATGCATTTTATAGAAAAATGAGCTAGATGAAGTAAAGACAACTTTTCATCCACCTATATCCTTCTCAAATCCAAGAAATATATTCTTCTATAAGATATTCTTTGTTTCTCAGATATGGATGATCTGGCAAAATAAGTGAAACCTGCAACTCCTACTGGAAAAACTTGTATTCTTCTTAACAATAATGTACAACAAACAAATGAAACATTTTCAAGCTTAAAAATGATAAACAAACCCTATTTATTATTTAATAGTAAGTTTTTTAGATGTATTAGTGCAATCTTTATATCAGTGCACATGTTTATTTTCATAAATGTGCCAATATTGGAATTATTATATTAAATACAAAGTTGAATTAATAGAAAAAACTTTAGTTTTTTCTTAATAATAAAGCCATTATTCCAAATTTAAATTTTATCATATGATTTGCAACAATGCAAATTATTCATGGAATTAATTTGAAAATTTTAATATATACTAAGTAAAAAATTCAAATTTTAATAATTTTTTTCTTATTTGAACCTATAAAGTGTAGCACATCATAGCAAAGAGTATGAAAAATGCTGTAAAATGGTACCCATCCCAAGCCTCTAGCTCAATTAAGAAATCTTCTAAAGTAATTTTTAAAAGAAATGTTGCTCACTGTTTTTAGCTTCATTTACGAGAACTTAAGAGATCTGCAATTCAAAAATATTGGACATATCTCAATAAAATTTCATATTTTCCCAAGTCTATACCAATATATATGTCCCAAATATCAAGAAAATCTGAGATTGTGAGGTTTACATCAGAGTTGAGTTGACATGGAATGACCTTTAATTGTTATTTGTAAGCATGATTAGAAAAAAAAAAAAAAAAAAAAAAATCATGAATTTTCCCAATTGTTTTATTTTTTTTCTAGTATGCATTCAGTTACAATTAATGAAATCAACATGAAGGCTATAGTGAAAAAGATATACTAATAGAGCATATCGCAATAAAATCTGAAGTATAAATGTAACATTTATACGAAAAAAATATTCTAACCATACAAATTTAAAACTGTTAAAATTTAAATGATAATTAATTTAAAAAATTAAAGTGATGTTTTATAAGATACCAGCTATCAAAGAAGTAGATATTTCAGTATCAGCTAGTTTCAAAACATGGTCTATTTTAAAGATTGCACTTTTATTTTCTTTATATACATTGTTTAAAATAACGACATGAATAGCACAAGTAAATTTAATTAAATAGAAATTTTCGCTATATACCAACAATATTAACAAGATAAAATATAAGTGCTTGCTATTAAAAAAAGAGCTATGTGGAATAACTTACTGCAAGGGTTTTTCCAGATCCTGTCTGGGCAATGCCAACTAAATCTCGACCACTCAAGGCAATAGGCCAACTCTGCGCCTGAATAGCAGTTGGCTGTTGATACTGCTGAAGGCGAACAGCTTCCATAACATAATCTGATAAAAAACATTAATTAGCCAATCATAAAGCTGATTAAAAGCACTAAAATTTAACATTTAATAAATCAAATATTATGCATGACTAAAAAGTTAAATATGGCAGACTATATATATCATATTGACTAAAAATAAATATGAATACAAATAGACATTAATTATAAAACTAAATCAATTTAATAATGCAAAAATATATTCAAGATTTTTATAACAAAATGGTAATGTGAAGAAAATTTAATAAAACATTAAAATTTTAAATATGCAAACATGACCAAAATATAAAATAGCAAACAATATTTGTTATAAATCCATATTGATATCAAAACTTTTGCAAATTTCTGCTCACCTGGAAAACAACCTTCTTCAAAATTAGCAACAGGTTTGGGGATATTAGGGCCACGAATAGTAATTTCATAATGATTCCTGTAGCTTTCAGCTTCTTGCTAAAACAAGAAATTTAAAAATTTTTAAAACATTCATTTTTTTAATATTAAACATGTATCTCTTCAAAAATGTAGGATTTTAACAATATAAACAATCATTTAGATTAAAATGACATGAATAAACCTATAAGTCATTTTTTTTGCCCAGATTAATTATTTTTCATAAATACAGTAACAATAAAAAAGTTTATCTTAGTTTTTTCAAGAATAATAAATTAACTTGTATTCAACTTCAGAAGAAAATGGTTCTCTTAATATTTCTATAAAAAATCTGGAGAATTAAAATACCTGTGATCTCCTTTGAACATTGGGATGTTCACGATAGAAATTCTTCTGAAATGGCATCAATTTACTCACATCCCAACGTGGTTTTCTCAATCGCTCACCAGGTTGCTTCCCTTTTAATGATCCGCGTCCTCCTGAACCGCCTGCAAATCCACCTCTACTAGATCCTCCACCACGGCGACTCCCAAAACTTGGTCTATCACCACCACTGCAATGATAATAAATAAATTTGAGAACTCTGATAAGGAATCACAAATGCTCAGTACTTTACTTTAAATAATTCAAACTTGGCTTTTGAAAAAAAAAAACATCTCTCTAAAGCATCTACATTATTGACTTAATAATAAATAGAATAATTCTGTAGTTTATAATTAACAAGACAGCAGTATTATATTGCAAAAATGGAAAAGAAGTACATGACATTTAATTGCTGAACATTACAAACACAGACAATCTAATACCTACCACAACTGCATAAAATTTTATTATATACTAACAGGAAAATCAAAAAACACAGTACAAATTTTATGATAATCTCAGACTAACTGAAGAAAACTTATTAAATAAACTAAATAATACAGTTAATACCAAAATTTAGCAATTTATCTTTAAAAATTGGCCTTACAATGTTTATTATCTAAAGAATGATGCAAATGTCCACTGCATTAACTCTTATTAAAAAATAGGGTAAAAGTATTGCCCTACTTAATTCTATAATTGTTAACTACCTAGAGAGGTTTTATATGATATACCAAACATTAATTAGCTCTCGCATATGAAAAGGAGATACAAAAGGGAGAAAAACTGACAATTAGACATACAATTTTTAGAACAATTACAATAGTTAACCACTCTGTTTCCTTTAATAAATTGGTAATCTCTTTTTAATTTCTATGTGAAATTTATATTGATTAAAACTTTTATGCTTTCCATTCAGAAAATTTGTTAGAAAAAAAAATGATAACTTCAAGGTCAATTGTGAATACCATTTGCATTAAAATAAAAAGCAATATATTCAATTTAATGAATTCTTAATTCAAATTATTTTTTTAAATCATGCTTGAATTAAATCGAATCGCAATAATTTGAGTGACAAAATCTAAATAATAGTTATATTACAAGGAATGTGAAATTACCTAAATAAATTTAACTATTACACTCATTAAAAAAAATCAAAATATAAAAAACAGAAAACACAATGATTATGAATAATAATGAATATATAAATCTTAATATAAATATAAAACGATTTTTAATTCATTCAACATCATCAGGTGATCGATTATTAACCGAAACTAAAAATAGAATTCCTTAAGTTGTCCATGAATTTAAATAATCATTAGTAATATTCTTTCATTTGTTATACATACTTCCTCAGAATATCATCCTCAATAATTGTATTACATTATATCAATACAAAAAATTGCATTTTAGAAACAAAGGCCTCACAATTTTTTTAGACATTTAGGTCAAGTACCAACGCAGACACAAATAATTTCGAAAATTAAAGAAAAGAAATATATAGTTAAACACTTACCCTCTTCGACCCATTCTATCTCTACTTGACATTTTCAAAGTTTTTTTAAGACTTGAATAATAATACAGAAAAATAAATTAAACAAAATTTCAGAGTGTAAAGCTCTAATGGCGGAATCGCAGGAAAAGAGAGGCCGGATCTGCAAGAATTATAACTGTATTCATGCGCGATTAAAAATACACCACTTAAAAGGATGCAATTTTAAGATTTATAAACATGCAAAATAACACGGAGGAAAACTAAGTAAAAATAAATGATAGTTAATTCATAAAAAACTGTATTCATTTTGAAATATATGATGAAAAATTATCGAACTATATTTTATACAATGACGTAAAAGTGGTCAAAGGGTATAGAGCAATGAGATTGATTGATTGAAAGTGTTTCGTCTTCAATCATTTTATTACTTAATACTACTACAACATAATCATTTTAATCAATCATATATTTTGAGATATCATACAGCATTAAGCTTGCATCATATCAATTTGTTTTATTTACTATCAGTGAACGATTTTGTAAAATATAATTTAGTTGTGACGTTAAACAGTTATTGCTTATACACGAGATACTCGCATTACATTTTGTAACAACTCAACTCTCTGTGTATAGCTGGATCAACTTAACTCTGACTTAACTTTTCATTTTTTTTAAAGTTTGAAACTGTTGTTACGTTTTTAAGTTTGAGTAAAGACAAGAATTCGAATTGCGTTTGTGTTTACGTTTAGAAGTCGTTTATTACAATTCAGAAGTGGGGTTTGCAGGCTATTTTAATTTTCAATTCTGGTTAAAGTACAAAATGTCGTTTTTAACGCGACGTAAAGAATAGTAGCCGAAAAATTATCCGAAGATGTTACATCTAGTGACTTGAAAATTCCAGATTTGAGAAAGTTAATATTAAATAGTAAAAACTATGAAGACGAAATAGTAAGAGGAATGGTTGATATTTTAATTGAAGAAGTTGAACAGGATCGACAAGCCTTGCGTGAAGAAGCCGAGGGACAGGCCAAACGGGAAGAAGCTGAGAGACAAGAAAAGCGGGAAGAAGCAGAAAGCAAACATGCTTTAGAATTTAAAAAGTTAGAGATTGCTGCTGAAACTTCAGATTTTGTTGGTTCAGAATTATTACCATCGGCGCCAAAAGTTGATTGGCAGTCCCAATTGAGAAAATTTTGCACTAGTAGTGAAGAAATCGGCCTTTATTTAGTTCACTTTGAGAGGGTCATGAAACGAGTACAAATGCCAAATACGCTGTGGATGACATGCTTGGTTAATCAGCTACCAACTGAAATTATGTAAATGATTATGAGAGAACCGGAAGAACAGTCCGAAAATTATGATTATGCGAAGTCACATTTACTTAAGCGTTATAAATTAGATGCTGAAAAATTTAGGCAATTATTTTATTCACATGAGATTACTTGTAGTAAGACATGGAAAGAATATTATCATGAGCTGGAAACATTTTTTAATAGGTGGACCGCAGGGCTTAAAATAAACAGTTTTGCGAGTTTGAAAAATTTAATCATCGCAGATCAAATGAAATCCCGCACACCTCCAGAAATTCGTGAACATTATTTGCATCAATGGACACAAATAGTTTCCCCATACGTACTTGCTGAAAAGGTTGATGAATTTATTGAACTAAAGGATAATTCCAAGAAAAGTGGTCATTTTAGTAGTAAACTCAATACCATTAAGTTTCCAAAAGAAGAAAACTACGCCATTAGTAAACAAACTGATCCAAGTCGATTTAAAAACAATCCAACCATCTGCTATAATTGCTTTGAAAATGGACATTTTGCTCGTGATTGTGCACAACCCAAGCGACCAAAATTTTGCACTGCATTTAAGACGGAAGGTCATGGAACAAAAGAATGTCCAAATAAAATACCTTCACCATCAGTCAATGCAATTTCGGCAGCCAGTCGTGTTAATAACACAACAAAGAATAGCAGTATTGAAGCAGGAAACACAAGTGCTCTTATGGATACCGCAGCTGATATATATATGTTGAAATATAGTTTTGCTCAACGGTTAAATAAAAACATAAACAGAAAAGTTACTGTTCCAATTAGAGGTATTGGAGGTGTGAAAGAATCACTCGGAATCATTATTGTTAACGTGATTATAGACAAAGTAAAGCTACGTGAAGTGCTATTTTATGTTGTGAATGATGATACTTTCGAGGGTCCTGATGTCCTCATAGGCAATGACATTATTGGTTCTCCAATGTGGTTATGGTTCGAAATCAAGGGAGATCCAAATTAGTTAATATTGATGAATTGAGGTTTTTACGCGATTTTCAAGTGGATGAAATGCCCGATAGAGCAGTGTTAAGGACTCTTAAAGAATTTTTGATTGAACCACGCACAGTTCAATGGGTCACCGTTTTTAGTGAGGGTAAAAAAGGTGATGGATATGTATCCCACAGTACTCAAGACAATATGTTTAGTGGTGTTACTTTGGCTATATATGATGGCAAAGCACAAGTGCCTATAATGAATCCAAGCAATTTACAACTAAAGAAAAATCGTGCAATTTTTAGAGGAAATTGTGTGCCTGAAAACAAACGTAACTTTAATATCGAAAAAAAAAAAGACTTCAACGCCTACTGTACTTTTAACAAAAAAAAAAAAAAAATTGCGAAATTTTATTGATTTAAAGTCTGTTTAGTTTAATTTGGTTCTTCCATAAATGAAGAACAGCAACAAATTTTATGCAAGTTATTAAATGAATTTAGACTGTGTTTTTCTCTAAAGTCAGATGAACTAGGATGTATTAACAACACAAAAATGCATATAACTGAGACTCCAGGTAGCAAACCTGTATCTCGTTCACTATATCGAGCATCTAACTACGAAAGGCAAGTTTTAAGAGAAATAGTTCAAGAACTGAAAGGACAGGTTGTCATTCAGGATAGTTGTTCAGAATATAGTAGTCCAGTTTTGCTGGTTTCAAAGAAAACAGGAAAATATAGAAAAGATGAAAAAGAATTGTGACAAGCATCGATGTAGAGCACAAAATTACAATATAGGTGATGTTGTGGTTGTAAGACGACTGCCTGAACAAACTTTATAACCGAATTCTAAAACTCAAGCTAAGTACTAAGGTCCTTTAAAAATCATCAAAGTATTACCGTCGGATACTTATCAAGTTACTGACCTACGCACAGTTGGACAAGGGAGAAAAAGAAAACCTAATTATACAACTACCGCTCACGCTTCTCAGTTGAAACTGTTTCATCTTATCACAGAAGATGAAGATCTATCTGATGGTGACAGTGAGAACCTAATTACCAGTTACTGCAATGACGGTTCCAATGAAAATTCATGTATAGAAAACACTCAACCAACAAGGGTTAGACGCATACCACACCACTTGAAAGACTATAAGCTGTATTAGAGGGACGAGGTCGTCCCGTAGTCAGGATGGTAGAATGTAAAATATAATTCAGTTGTGAGGTTAAACAGTTATTGCTTATACACGAGATGCTCGCATTACATTTTGTAACAACTCAACTCTCTGTGTTTGGCTAGATCAACTCAACTTTTCATTTTTTTAAGTTTGAAACTGTTGTTACATTTTTAAGTTTGAGTAAAAACAAGAATTCGAATTGTGTTTGCGTTTGCGTTTAGAAGTCGTTTATTACAATTTTTCCCTTTTATTATAAAGAGTAAACCAAATTTTGCCGTGCAAAGCCTACTTATGGCCAGATATTTGTAGAGAACTTCCTCTTGATTGTTATAAATTTTGTTAAAATGGTTTTGTCTAACCTCTTTTTCTTAGTTTCAGAAAGCTTAGTTTTTTAAAAAAAATCGTAATTTATTTTCTGAGTTTTACCAGTACAAGCTTCGCTGCATTAAGAACAGCATGAATGGACCTTTAAAAGTAAACTAGGATCCAGCACGGTATCTTAGAAGAATTAATATGGAATTGTTTCCCTTTTTTTTTTTTTTTTTTTTTTTTTTTTAACATTGCGCTAGTCTCAAGTAGCACATTATAATGTATAATATTGTAAAAGTTGAAAAACAGAATTGTACAATATTTTTTTAAGTCTTAGAACAGAGTAAAATGTAAATGTTTTTATATTGGCCAACGTTCTTTTCCAATATTATACCATACAACTCCCAATATTGCACAACTTTGTTTCCTGAATTATACAAATTGACTCCCAAGTTTATACGCATCTCCAAAATGAATGCAAATTACCATTAAAATATGAAATAGATAGTAAACTTTATAGCTTAATATAATTTTTAGTTCATATTTACTGTTTTACTGTTCATCACTTAATTAGAGATTCGAACCTGGGACGTTTTGGTTTGCAAAAATGGCATTTTATATAACTTTTATAGATGACACATGAGTTCAGATTACAATGATGGTGTGTTCGGCTCGGTAGAAAATATCTTACAATTCCTTATCTAATTTAATACAATGACTTACGTTTCATCCTTGTTTAGAGTTTCCTCTTAAGAATGTAATTTGAAACCAAAAAGGAAATGATTTTTGCTCATAACTAAGATTTACTTTTGGAATGCATTATAAAAATTTGATTCAAAAACAATTGTTTTTAGATATTTTGGGAATTGAGAACATTATTATTTTTAAAACTCTTTTTCGTTTTTTGACTTTGACTTAGTTTATGAAAATTAAAATTTCAGTATTTAGGAAAGGTGGAAATAAATTCTTTGTCAAACAAGAGTTACTAGTAAAAGCTTTAAAGGATTACTTTGTGCAACAAGGTTAGCTAAACATAATAAGTTTGAAAATTTTCCATTAGACCTTTTATTATAAATCGAATCTTGTCAAAATTATTATATTTAGCTAACATTGTTGTACAAAGTAACTCTTTAAAGCTTCTATAAATAACTCTTGTTTGACAAAGACTTTATATATATATATATATATATATATATATATATATATATATATATAT
>JAPMOR010098501.1:126562-153902 GCA_026543865.1 Argiope aurantia
TATATATATATATATATATATATATATATATATATATATATATATATGTATGTATTTTCCTTATTTACCTTTCTTTTATTTTCTAAACTAATTTATTTTACTTCAAAGAAAAGGTGAGGTAGAGCGTCTTATTAAAAGTCGAATTTTTGAAAAAATTAGACAAATATTTACAAACGTTCTTGGTTGCATCTCCTTTTAGGTGAAATGTATAAAAATAAATAATAAACTGTTGCACCATATTTTAAATACAGAATTTACAGTGTCATTATAAAGTTGTTAAACGTAAAATTTGCATTTTCATCCTCTTAACATTGATTAGTTTTGTTAAATGTTAACGTTGCTACGGATCCGACTAGGTTGTAAATTTGCTTTTCCCTGAAAAATTCGAAGTATTTTTTATGATCAAAAAATGAAGCCTACTTTATCTATATCTATATCTATACTTATAATAAAGCTCAGTGTGTGTGTGTGTGTGTGTTGGCGCTCTACAGGCCAGACCATTCAACCTACAGCTACCAAATTTGGCACGTGTATACCTTGGAGGCCGGGAATGTGCACCTGGGGGTTATTTTTTCGAATTTTTAATTAGAATTTTATTTATTTAAAAATTAAGCGAAATTTTGGCGTGTTTCTGCTATAACTTCCGAAAATATTACCGCACAAAAAAGATTTTTACATCAAGTTAAAGATCAAAAATTTATCTTTTAAATGGTACTAATGTTTTAATCTTAAAATTAAATTTCTGTTTTTAATGAATTTTTAAATAAATATTTTAACTCTATTTTTCAACAATTTCTTTCGTACAAAATAAAAATAAACGTTTCGCATTCATGGGAAAAAGATAGCTTTTTTCAAAGTGTTGCCATCACATTGATTAAAGCACCAATTAAAAATAAATTAAATCTTTTTGGAAATAAAATCTGCAAAAATATAATTTTCGTCACGTGTCTGTAGGAAATGAAACAAATATGAAATATTATTTTTTCTAAAAAATAAATTCAAGAAAAATTCTTTTATGATCTTTTACACTTTCTATATTATTAATATAATAAATCAGTTTTATTTTAAGGCAAATTTTGTTTAATATGAACAGGATATCCATTCAAATCAGGGCCACACAGTTAATTTGTAAACCTTTAGTAAGACACAGATCTGTTGCGACATAAATCGTAAATATTTTATTTAAAAGTAGCAAACGATTATTTTAATAATTATAAATTTTATTTTGTAAATAGTTGTGAAATTCAGATTGGCAACAGTGATATTTTTGGAACTTTTAATTTGTTGTTTAAAAACGATGCTAGAATTTTGAATGTAAATTCGATAATATTATCTATAATGTAATAAGATTTAGTTTCATAATAAGTTTGTCTGCATTCTATTTTTGTTGACGCACGAACACAACAGATTTACTAAAATGGTTTAAATAGAAAAATGATTATATTTTATGTAACTTAATTCAATAAATGCTCTAATAAATAACGAATTTTTGATTTTACATAAAGCTTCTGCTGTGGAAATCACGAATAACAAAATGTTCTTGAAACACTAATATTTTAAATAAAAAGAGTTAATTTCCAATTAACTAAATCAATCACTTAAACTGACTGATTTATGAAAATTTGAATATCACTATTCAATAAAAAAAAAGGATAATTTTAGATTTTCCATCGATCGTTTCAAAAAAAAAATACGCCAATCAGCGCGCAGGTTTCTCAAGATTAATTGGCCTAAGATTATGAAAATGTTGAGTTTTTCTAAATTTGTAACATTCAAAACTTCATAAATAAGTCTTAGTTGATTGTGGAAAATAGAAACATTCATTCATTTATTTAAAATTTGGTGTGTCCAGAATATTTCTCAGAATATGATACCTTACTGCATTAAATTTAGACTTCATAATTTTTGAAATATATTTATAGGCTGGAACAAAATATTATTATTGATTTCATTTCAATCCTTTTGAAAGCAAAACTAAAAACTGAAATTTATGCTAAATTTGAGAAATTTTTGTTGAATTATTCTTTGACATATTACATAAATTATCAAAAATATTTTGTAGTTCACATAAGACTTAAATACCGAGATATTCTGTTTGCAATACTCATATTCAATAATAATATTAATAAATAAATAGCAATAAAGATGATAAATAAAATAAAACGCTTGGTTTTATTAAAAAATATCTTTATATTTATTGCAATTTCATCATTTGCACTTTAAATTAAAGTTGACGTTTTACCGGAAATGACAACAAATTTGCAAAATATATAGAGTAAATTGAACGAAACGATATAAACAACAGTATAAGTTTGGTATGACTATCAAAATTTGAAGATTAAAATTGTTTTGTTTGAGAATCTATTAAGAGACCAGTTACTTAAAATATTTAATTGAAAATTGTAGCGAGCGGTAATATTGGCGAACCGGCTGGTCACCAAAGGCGGCTAGTAGTTAATAAAATAGCCTTTGCTTTTAATATATATAAGACAGAACTACAGATTTAAATTTTTCAGTAATTCACAAAAAATAAAATGAAACCCGAAACATTTTGATTTTCAACCTAAAGTGAATGCTTTGCTTTATTTTTAGTGAAAAGTTTTTCGAAACATAATATTTGAAATGTTTATATTAACTCTCTGCGTATTCAGACTCTGTCTCTCTCATAAAATAAAAAAGTTGGAAGGTGAAATTTAGTTCTAATGCATTTGAATGATCTGTATTAATCTTTAAGTACACTTTTAAACGCATTTTTTGAAGAAAGAAATTGACTGATACACGGAAAACAGATCATCTCAACAGCAGTTAAAAAATTGAATGAAATTTAATATGCATATATCAAAAATTACAACAGTAACAGCAATACAAAAAAAATAATTCATGAAATTTAATATGCATATGTTAAACACCTTCAACATTGTAAAAGACCAAGGATTTTAAGATGACTTTGTTAATTACGTCGTTTTACAGAACTTCCAGTTCTTAACGGAGATAAATTTTTGCAAAAATCATTAACGACAACTTCACATGTTCATAAAATATTTATTATTAAAATAATTTTTTATTTCGCAGTGTGTTAGGTGTTTTGAGAAGTATTTTTGTGAAATAAAAATTAATTCTTTCGATTATTTTTAACATAATACTTTCACTAACACTGAACATTTTGCTACAGTTTCATCAACTAATCAGTTTTTTTCAAAAATTAATGGTAATATACATTGTTTTCTTCTAACTGTAAACTTCTAAAGCTATATCCATGGAAAACTGTATGCATAAGTTTTTTAAGAATTTGTTTTCAAACTTATACGAATACCTTAGTACAAATTTTTCAATACTGTTTCCCAAATATTTTGACAATATTATACTATATACATATTTTAATAAAAGAATTGTTCCAATGAGTTCTTTCTGGAATAAAATCGTAAATAAAATTAATTAGTAAGCTAAAACGAATATTTCTGCGTCAGAATTTCATGATAAAAATGTTTTTAAATATTTTGTTGAATTTTGAATTCTGTTATGAATTATACAATATTGTCTGTATGGCATTCGAATTCCCACTATTGTTCAATATTTTACAATATTGTTATACTATAGGGAGTATTTTACATTTATTTAATTCTATTTTTATTTCTTTCTCACTTGAATTCCGATAAAATCTTCTTCATTAAACCTTCGATGGCCTCTCATCATTACAAAATACTTGTCAAAATCACGTATATAAGTTAGTTACTCTGATTTTATGGTAACAAAATGGAAAAGGGCATTATCTTAAAAGGAAACTAATCATAAATCCTAGAAATAGCAAAAAAAGAAATTATGAAGGAGCCCCAAAATTTCAGAGTTCTCTGAGTCATCGAGATTTTTTGCGGTGTTTTGAATGCAATTTCATCTCATGCTTTTATTTTATTATAAAGACCATTTGAACGAACTTAGAATTAAAATCAAATATGGTTCAAATCATTTCTCGAAATTAGTCTAGTAATATCACTAAATAATATTTCTAAAATTTATATTGTGTTATTTTATCATTCTAAAAAAGTTTGATGTTTTATAACTTAGAAAAGAATGTCCGATCATATTATTAAACATTTTTTAGATTGTACTAAGAAAAGTAGTGTCATTTTTTAAAATGGATTATTTAAAATTACTTTAAAAGAATTTTGGGGTTTGAAAATATAGAGAAGAACGGCATCCACCATGAGGATTTGCATTGCTTAAGCGCCTCTGGGAAGCTTAATCCGGCCCTGCATAATTCAAAAATATTGATATCTGTAATTACTTCGTAATTTGATAATGTGCTAAAAATCGTATATTGTACTTTCACTAAAACTCTTTTTATGAAATCGATGTTGTCGTGGAAGATTCGAATGCCCAACTGCTACTTTCGAATCTTGTTGTTTTTCAAAAAGAAGATATACACAATACACAAGTACAGGAAAAATAATTTTTATAACGAAATATCTTGTTTGTGCAGAACAGTTCTTTCCTTTATATGAATTTTCAATCATTCTTGAAATCAAAGACTATTTACCAGAAATATTAATTGTTTACAAAGAATAATTAATTGTTTTGGGAAATGTTAGTTTTTCATTTTCTTAATTTTGCTATACTGTGTAAATTATTAGATTTTTACTAAATTGTGTAAGATTGAGTTGCAATTTTGTACGATATAGTTCTCAATATTTCTCTGAGTAGTTTTCTCAGCATAGTTCCCAAAATTAAATATAATTACATATAAGAGTTATAAATGTATTGTATTGGATTTAATTTTTACTTTCATATAGAAAAAAAAGTGAATATTTTCTTTTAATAGAAAATAAAAAGAAGAGAAAGCTCACATTTTGCGTTGTTGACAACAGTGGTAAGATTTTACTTTGCTGAAAAATTTAACACTACTTTAAATTTGAATATTATTACAATTGATCATAGCTGTGCAAAATTTAGCGAGATGGGTGAAATAAGGGATGGGGGATTGAGTCCTTTTGCTTGAGTTACTCAGAAGCTGTGATAACTTATACAAACTGATTTTTTTTAATTCGAATCAAACTGTAACAACAGAGATATTCTTCGTTATAGTAGAACATACAATGTTTGCTACCTGATATCTTGAGGCCTACACACACACACACATTAGAAATACAATTTCTAACATGAAACCGCACTTATGTTTTTCACCTTAGTTGTATTACAAAAGAGAGAGAGAGGTAAATGTTATCACGAAAATATCCTTTGTGTTTGATAGCAAAATATTCAATCACGTGAATTTTCACTCAAGTACAAGACAATTCAAAGTACGGGCAAATTCTTATTCGTGAATGAAAGCACGAAGAATTTAGATAATAGGATATATGCACGTACGGTAAAAGAAAAGTAGTAATACAAAGAAACAAAAGCAGTTTTTTTTAAAGCATTCTGTTTGTTATTGTGCTCATATAATAGAGAAAAAGTTGAATTTATTATCAAATAAATATTGTGGAAGTTATAGCTAAAAAATCAAAATAAAAAATCTTTGTTAGGTGGGGTCAGACAATGTATTATAAGACCTGGAAGAGTAGTAACAATTTTCCATGAAAAGTTATAGGCGAATTTAAATTGAGAAAAATTTATAAATAAGGTTTTATTTAAGGGTTATCTATTAGGTACTGACTGTCATAAATCTTCTATCTCTGCTGAATAAGGTTCATTTGGTAAGTGAAAAATTGTGAAGTGAAATTTGTGAGGCGAGCATTTTTTTCCTCCATAGATTACTTTAATCCTAAAGAATCCTTCATAAAATTTATAGAGCAGAAAATTCTGCCTAAAATAAATTCCGGCGTTATATACTTTGTTGCAGCTGTTTAAATATTAGACCTGATCAAATATAACAATTTTTCAGTTTTCAAAAGATTTCGTTCTTCAAAACGAAGTGCACATAACTCAATATAGGATCGTTCCATTCTCCTATAACAACAACATCTAAAGTTGATTCAGTAGAACATAAATTAAAAGAAAAACCGCACTTCCCTCGACAAGTGCGGTTAGGCACAAAACAAAGAAGTTGCGCGAATAAAATCGCATGCACATTTTTAATAACTCTTCAAATTAATTTCATATTATTACATATATTTAACTTAATCAACAATTTAATGTTTTATCTTAGTTAATTTTTTAAAATTTAATAATTTTGTATATATGTTTTTAATCCTTTTCTTTTTCCTATATCACACAGAAAAAAAAAATTAAGTAATAAAATAATAAAATTCTTGAAAATTTTGTCATAATTATTCATTATGATAAACAATGAATCGTTTATAATTAATGCTTAGTATCTTTATTTACAAATATAAGTATTGAACAAATAAGAAATGTTATAAGGAATTTCAAACAAACTTAATATTCTTAATATTTTTATGTACCGATCAAGTCGGATGTCACATAACTAGTAAATGTATAGTTAATTTTACAATATATTATAAAAAATAATTACTTAAACATTAATTAGTGTTTTTAATAACTTTTTGTGTATATACGCTGTAGTCCTAATATTTTATAATTCAAAAGATTTATATTTTAATCAATTTTTTTAACAACTAGGCTAATAATATTTTTTAGCTTGTTAGCTTTTTCTATTTGTGGCCTCCCATAGACAGATACCTAGTTCGTCTAACCAGAACTCCGCCACTGCTCTTACGTAGTGATATACATATGTAACGTTAGCTTATATCAAGGAGAATACAGACTTGAAATTTCAATACTTATCCATGGACTACAGGTGTGATTTTCTATATATCTTTAAATTATTAGAGATATTTTAAAAATGAATGCACTGACAAATATAACGAAAAGTCTTTTACATTGCGATGTTTACAGGTTGTTTCTCTCTGGGTATTCATAAGGAAATAATTATTGTGCTTATGACACTTAGTACTTTCCCACTTAATTATAAGATTCTGAACTTCCTCAATTGAGAAAATTAAAGCTTCTAGACGTAGTAAGGAAAGAAACTAGTACATCGTAATCGATATGTTACCCTCCAATTGCCAAATTGCAAGTTTGGCGAAAAAGAAATTATTAATTTTTGTTACTCTTTTTATTTTATTATTAGTTGAATATAGCAACAATTTCATCCAAAAGTATTTTCTAAAAATTTTAGTATTATTATGCGTTATCTACCTGATAAAGATTTTTTTAAAAAGAAGTTTTCTTAGAAGAATGGTCATATCGAATAATAAGGCTGTTTTAATCACAGGTAAGTACTCAAAATTTAATGATTCATTTATTTCATTGAGTTTCCTTTCGCATTTGGTTGACCACTTTATGGATGAATTTATCTATCTAATTAGATTACGCGTAGTATATGGGATTCCATTTCAATGCGTATTTGAATGTAAAGGAAATCATAGATACTTCAGCGTTTCCAAATGATTTTTCTTTATTTGTTAAATTAATTGATTTTTATTTAATTATAGCTATAAATATAAAAAAATTCTGTTATTCGTTTTATGAAAGTAACATGTCACGGTATGTAAAAGCATTAAACAATTAGCGTTTGAATAATTTTGTTTGATTCGTATCTATAAGGACGGAATTTCCTAGTAGTTTTTCAAAATCAATATGCTAAAATTCTGCAATTTTGTTCAATCGTGTGCTCTCGATTATAATATACTATCTTAATCCTATAAAAGCTATACTGGCTTTTCAGATAAAGAATTAATATTTAATTAAAAATGAAGAATGATGTCAAGATTCCAAAATATTTAAGATGCTAAATTATAAATCAATAAAGTAAAGGTAAAAAACTATATCTGTATATATATTACTATCAAATCAAAGTATGCTCTAAAATCAATTTTGAAAAATTATTTTCCGAACTCGAAACATGAAATTCTAAACTAATATATGTTATGAAGGTTTGTGGAAGTTGGGTAAAAGCATGAATTTCAATGGTTTACATTTTTTAAAGTCCAAAATACTCTGGATTCAGCCTTACAGATAATTTACCATAAAAATTAAACAATTCCAGTTTTAAAAGAAATTAATCTTTAAATTTGAAAAAAATCTATGCAGCAGTTTGTCCCGTCCAGTAATTATGAAGATGGACGAAGATCCATCTATTACGCTCGAAGAAACTATTTTTTAAGTGTTTGTCCAGAACCAGTTGACATAAAACATTTTTTCGAAAATATAAAAAATATAATTTCTTAATAGCATGACAATGTATTATATTCCAAAAAATATTTGATTTTAACTAGGACCTTAAAAATAATTTTTCCCAAATTTTATTTTCATCACTTTTTTTCTAAATAGCGGCCATATTGAAATTGTAGAACAACACATTTAAAATTAATTTTTTTTTATTTCGCGATTTTATATAGATAATAAAGTGCTTATAACTATATATTTAATCCATTGCAATTTTCCTAAAGATACAAAAATAGGAAAAAATAATGTTCTTAAATTTTGGTCAAATATTCTTTTGAATTCAAAGAAATGAGATCTAAGATAGACTTCTCCTTAACTCCTCTTAAACCTCCCACCTCGACTCCACCTTGAAACTTTGAAAAGTTGTTACAGTAGGTTAAAATTATTACAATGTATTTAGCATAGCTTTCCGATAATAATATATTTTATAAAAAAATTACTAACACATTTATTTTGTTATATATTTTTTTTATCAGACTCAACCAATAAATGCTTAATTAAACACGAAATAAAGTTAAGTGAATGAAGAGAAAGAAATAATGAAAATGAGAACCAAGATTTCCCTTCGTTGAAGAGGGGGCCCCCCCCCCCCCTCCCGATTCCTTCTTAAAACTTTGAAAAGTCAAACTATAAATTGAACGAATCTATAACGAAACAAGTTGCAACCACGATTTTTTTTTATAAATGTCGGTATTAATATCTCCGCAAATTATTGCTATAGATAAAAACTTGTATCTAGCATAACTTTCCTGTAATAATGTATTTTATAAACAAAGAACAAAAAATTTCTAGTACAATATTTATTTTTTATTTGATAATTTTAAATAAAATCAAAGTCAGTCTAATAAATGCTTAATTAAATCACCAATTAATCCAATCTACTAAGTTTGGGAATGTAAAAAATAAAAATATTATTTAGTTAAACATTCGAAATGCTGTGGTTTCTTTTTGATCAGTGTTGACTTAGATGCATGACACCTATCTTATGTTTATTTTTTTAATTCTAGACATTTCATTTTCAAAAGAAAGTTTATAACATAGTTTAAAATGCAAAATTTACAAATACCAATAAATGCATAACCTTATTCAATGTGAAAAATTTGAAAAAATTGTCAAATTAGGATTGATTTAAAATATGCATAAATAAGTTTCACTTTCAGGCTGCGACACAGGTTTTGGTTTTCACACCGCAAAGAGACTGAGTGAGAAGGGATTCCAAGTTTTTGCTGGATGCCTCTCTCCACTTCAAAATGGAGGTCAAAATTTAAGCACTTACCCGAACATACAGTGTCTTAAAATGGATGTATCTTTGGAGCAAGACATTGAGAGTGTGCTGAATTATGTCAAAGAGAATTTGGAAGATAAAGGTAAACTACTGGTAACATGAAGCTCTGCTTTTGAATATTGAAGTAAAATGAAACATTAGGTAGCATGATTAAATCTATACAATAGTAATTAGATTCATTATTTAGTAACGGCATAAAGATTGAAATTATTTTTCTTATTTTTCTCAAGGTTTATAATGTTTTGAATCATGCTAGGTGGGCTATTGAATGGTTAATCTTCATAGCAGACAGAAACAAGTTTAATCTTCCTTTTAAGGTGAATATTTCATCCTGATTTTGATTAAAGCTAAAATTTTCAGTACCAGAATGAAACTGAATAAAAATAAAGAATGCGCAAATTTCCTAATTTTTAATTGGTGTAATTAAGTGACGGTTCATATTGACCTTGGCGGTCTGGTGGTAAGGTTTCAACTTCGGAACGGGAAAGTTTTAAGTTCGAGGCCCGATTCTACCGAAGAACCGCCGTGTAAATGTGTTTGGTGCACGTTAAACCCACCTGGGGGCAAACGTTTTCCGCTGATATGACGTGGAAGTTTGGAGACGGGAATGCTAGTTTAGGTGTTATCCTTGTCGTCTGACTGGGGTTTAAAATTACGAGATCCGTCCCAAATTAGCCCAAATGTTGCTTTAAAATCGGGACGTTGATATAGCTATACTAAACTACGGATCATATTGGAATACTGCAGAATAAAAGGAAACAATATCGGTTTCTCTTCCACCGTTATGTATTGTATGTAAGCTTTTAACAGATCAATCTTAGCTGAAGAGATTGATTATATTTAAATAAGATTATTCAATCTATATTTAAAATAATCAAGAAAACCAAACAGTCAATCCTCCAGACTCAACTACTTTTCCGATTTCGTCAATTTTTGTTTAATATGACTTGACTTTTTGATGCTCCATCTGTCCTCCATCATTCTCTAATTTCAACAAAAATATCGAAAACATCACTCTATTGTACATTATTTAAGACGAAAACTGTGGCAAAGTTCCTAAGAAACTACAATTACACTGATTTCGAAATTTATTTTTCGTTCAAAAATTTATAATTCCTAGATATATTATCAATGCTAACCTGATAACTTAACCGATTCCACCAATTTGCAGACATTGTTAACTATTCAGAAATCTCTATCTTTATTGTTCAAGTTTAATTCCAAATAGTATCCTTTTTTATAGTAATATGATTTATTTAATTAAACGTGATTAAATTAATATTATCAATATGAATGGCGTACAGATGTCGCTGAAGGCGGCTAGTAAAGCTTTACAGCAATTTGTTTTTTTAGTGTGGAAGTATTTAAGGAATTTGTTTGGTCTATTTTCAACTTTCAGAGCTTTGGGCGATCATCAACAATGCTGGAATAAGCAAAGGGTCTGAAATCGAGATGACTACCATTCAGAAAATGGAAGAAGTAATTGATGTCAATTTTCTCGGTACCATAAGAGTGACAAAAGCTTTCCTGTCACTGCTTCGAAAATCAAAAGGTCGAGTAATCAACGTAGCTAGTGCAGCAGGTAAGTGCGTGCAAAAAATTTCTTTTTTGAATTGAACAATTCAGTTTTACTTTTGTATATAAGCAATGATTTTTTAACTATATTTCCTGCACCATTATACTTGTTTATAAACTTTATGCATTATGTAGGAGCAATGAAACAATAAAAATTAATGAAAGTTTAAGGTTAAAATATAAGATAATAGGATGTTATTTTTGTATTTATTTACGAGATGCATTTTACAATAAATCTTTATTTGTCATTCATTTCTTATTAAAAATTGTATAATGATTTAAATGACATTGAAAAATATAACGAAATAAATCAGCAGGAATGCCAACCCTTCAACTTTTTTTGCAGACAAATATAGTTATAATACAGTAGGCATAATCATAGTATGCATTTACGATTTTGTACTTTTGATCTATTTTGTTCGAAATTAGACACAGGTTTACAATTTTAATTTGGTGACTACACATCAAATTTCAATTATCTAGCTCGTTTCATTTTTGATTTCTCGCATTTATATAGCCGTAAATAAACGGACCAAAGTTAAGCAATTGCAACCTGCTGAGGAATTTGTTCCAGAATTCTGGGGATCTAATTTCGAAATATCGTTTTCCAAGATAAAAGTCCTTTTCTGAGAACCAATTTTTTCCCCCCTTTTCAGAGAGATCTAAAACATGAAGATTCATCAAGCTATCATTTTTTTTAGCAATCACAGTTTCTTTGTATATTTCACATATGAGGAAATTAAAATAATGTTGATCATTATTTCTGGTTTAAAAACCAGAAAAACATTAAAATACATATGCATATATACAAAGAATCTTCTATATGCCTACATGCATAGGCATATAGAAGATTCGGGATAACAATCTGTAATAAAAAATTATCATTTGAACGTACGTCATATATATATATACGCACGCACATATATGTATATATATAGATTACATAAATTTGTATTTTATTTTATATGTGCTAATAGATTTTTTCTCAAATAATTATTGTTGGCTTTAAGTAAATAATTCGTTACAAATAATTAAATTAAAAAAACATTTTTCTTTATATTTACAAATGGCAGCGATTTGATTGATCAGAGTTCAAGCAGACAGATTAATCATTTTAAAGTTTTAAAGACATTTCAAGGAGAAATATAATGCAAGAAAAAAGTATCAATCTTTCAGTTGAAATTCTAAATCCCATCGATTTTCGTATAAATAAAAAGTAATTTCGATGAATTTTTCGACAACTATCTTGATTACTATCATTTTGTATAATAAAATTGGCAATATTTGAATACAAAGATTATGCATAAATAGAAAGCAAATTTCGTTGTATTTTTCGAAGACAGAATTTTTATAACAATTATTTTGTTATTGTAAATTTTGGAAAAACAGGAATGTTATTAAGGATAATTGTATAATTTTTCATACAGTTTTCCGTAATTTTTTTTGCTTGCATTTGTTTAAAGTAGTATTTGATAATATATGATAGAATATGTTTTTAACTTCCTTGTCTCTAAGATATCATTAACGTTTTTTAAATTTATTCAGTGCTCACAATATTATTGTTAACAATCGTTTTACTTAAATTTCAGATATTTTTGAGTTGACATAATGCATTTTATAACGCCAATTCATTTCAAAATAGAAATTGTAATTCGAAAGTATTTCTAAAGGAAACATTTTCAAAATTTATCATGTATTTTAATAAATTATCTTTCAGACGGGAAACGTATTAAGTTTTATAACTAATATCAGCATTTCTTTTTGTCACATGATGATTCTAGCGCTTTATTTTTCGAATAACGAATTCTAAATCAATTTATATTTATCGTAGAATAAAAATCTCTTTGATATAAATTTTTAAAAGAAAAGTAATTTGTTATAAATTCATATTCTTCATTAACTTGTTTTATTTTCCACTTTAAAGCGACCTCATTGAAATTTTTTTTGCTCAAGTTTAAATGCTATACTATACGGTTTTGTGGTTGTTTTTTCTTATGGCACTTGTCACGGACAAGCCCGCTTATCGAAGACAGTTATTTAAGAAGCGTGTTACGTAATCATATTGCCCCGCCTCTCACTTGTAACGCCCTCTAGCGGTATATATAAAAAACCATCTGTCTTTGTAACATCATCGACGTAGCAGCACGCCGAAAGGCAAAGCTCAAAGGAACTCCCGAAAGCGGAGAAACAATAAAATCTTTAAAAACCAAAAAAGGTCCGTCATCATTATTGAACCTCTCCAAAGCGTCTCCCGTTTTTCTCCTTGGCCAACTAGGGCCAAGTGTACGACTTTGCTACTTAGGCATCACTCATTCGCTTGCACAACCCCTTTTTACAGGAGGGCACATTCACACATCTTACAAATAGAACAATAATGCCCAAACCAGGACTCGAACGCGGGACGTCCAGATCACGGGGAAGACGCGCTACTCATATGCCAGTATGCCGGCACTATACAGTTTTAATTATTGAATAACATCTGAACTATAATTGCTTCGTTTAATAGTTAACCACCATTTATGTCTAAAGGAATTCAAAACTTTTGATATTGTGTTGCTCAATATCTTAAAAAATAAATAAATTTTTTGACTGAAACAGTGGTAGAGGTCTTTTCAAAACTTTCTCGCACACTTTCTAATAAATATGCTACACAGAGTGTCCCATAACATTTCTTTGGCGAACAATAGTTACAAAAATTAAATTTAGGTATGAATTTAGTATTTTTTCTAAACCTATTGAGCCCTCCTTAGCGAGTGATTTGACGATTAATCCCTAAAATTCAGTTAATAGCATTTGTATATCAAATTTGTGCTTTAGACATGATTTTTTTCACCCTATTGAAACAAAAATTTGACACAAAACTGCACTTGTAGTCACAAAATCCCATGTCAGATTTGATATATTTAAGGCATAGCGCTTTTGAATTATTGGGTTTACATGTTTCCGTAAGTACAGACAGACAGGCAATCAACCCCTTCTTGGATCTGGCTCGAAATGTGATAGGTTTCTACACTACACATGTTAAAACTATATGTGCTGAATTTTATTGATACAGCTCTTTTCGTTTTGTAGTTATCGTGTTAACTAGCATTCAAACAGCCGGACAGATAGACTTCTTCTGAATAAATTTTAAATCAAAATTTGTTAGAAATCTGAAAATTTGGTGTTAAGACCATACACCAAATTTTAATTGTTGAACTTAAAGAGTTTTTGAGTTATTTTTGTCACAGACAGATAGATAGACAGAAGAGCATTTTCCAAAAATGTGTTTATCCGAGTCAGGGAGGTTTAAAACAAGGAGATTCGTCAAAATTTCGTATTCGAATTATTTGACAATTATTATACTTTCACTACACTACGCATATGAGAAAGTAAAAAATAAAAATGCAGAGAGCTATTAAAAGCGTAACTTCATTGATGAACTTCGTAGCGGATGTTTTGGAGCAAAACAAGAGTTAAAAGGAAAGTAATAAACAATACAACATTTCACTTAATTTTTTTTAAATTCATGTACACTTATTTAGTGCCTTGTTGTTGTAGCTAATAATAATTGATTATTATTTTTTTTTACAGGCAGACTTACGATGCCGGGATTCGTCACTTACTCTGCAAGTAAGCAAGCCATTATAGCATTCAGTGACGGACTTCGATTGGAAATGCAGAAGTTTGGAGTGTCTGTGATTACAATAGAACCCTGGATGTTCAGGTATAAAGACTGAAGAAATTTTGTAATTCAGATATTTGTTAAGAATTTATATTTAAAATACATACGGAAGGACTGTATAAAAATTAAATAATGAATATGGCCTAACACTTGCGACAAGCAGCATACTTCTAAAATATTCCAGCTTTTGAAATCGCTGTAAAGGCAGCTTAAAAGGAGAAACTGTTATTTCTAATTGGTGCTTGATAAGATCTAAAAAATGCCAATCTGAAGCTGTAAAATTTTTACATTAAAATATTAGCATTCTTAACATTTTTTGAAAAAAGTAAAATAAATGAAAATTTTAAACAGAAATTGGTGAAAAGATTAGATGATTTAATTTCTTTAAATTAACAATTTATCAATCACTTAACGAATCTGGTGAGTGCATAAGGACTTTCTAAAAGCTGTTAGGATAATAATATATTGTTTATAAATAACTAAAAATATTGGAACTTAGAAGCCTAATAATTTTTTTATTAGCTTAAATCTGCAGTTCAAGATTTTTAAAAAGTTGAAACTGGGTGAATGTTAAAGATAAATTAAGAACAATTAGCCACCACCTTTTATTGCTCATCCACTTTGATTTTATGGATTTAAATACTAATGTGGATTATAGACATTATTTTTGAAAAAGTTAACCTCGTTATTTCATGAGATTGAAAAAAAAAATAATGTAATTAAATGTGAAAAGCAATTATAACACGTGCATATTAAAAAGTGTATATTCTACGAATATAAAAGAGGAAGAGAAAATCTTATTTTAGAATTAATGTCCGAAGAAATAAATATTTTTATCCTAATTTCATCATTGGCAATAGCACAGGATTGAATGTTTTAATTGATGAGCTTAAATTTCATCTTAATATTAATAATTAATTATTGCAAATTTTATATTACATTAAACAATTATTAAAAATAAAACATTATAAAACAGCAATAACATCATTAAAAAGTTAATTTTTAGAGTTTTAATGTAATTTAAAAACCATTTTTGTGAGATAATAGTTTTGGAAGATATTATCATTAATTTTTATAGATAAATTATTAATGGGCTTAACCATTGTCAGATACCTATTTGGCAATGGTTAAACCTATTTTTGCCCTCTATTAAATTTTGAGTGAAGAGAGTATTTTGGTTTTATTAAAGTTAAAGAGATTAAGGAGATTAAAAGAGATTTAAAGAGATTCTATAAAAGAGCGAAGTTCTATTCAAAGCATTTCTAATAATATTTTGCAAACCTGTTAATTAGCAAGGAGTGAATTAAGTTCACCTATGAAAACGTTGAATGATGTGGCCTGAAACATTCTTATTGTTGTTAAACGTTATTTATAATTGACTGTTGCTATTCGTCAATATTTAATACTAGCCGCCTTTGGCGACCAGCAGATTCGCCAGTATTACCGCTCGCTACAATTTTCAATTAAATATTTTAAGTAACTGGTCCCTTAATAGATTCTCAAACAAAACATTTTTAATCTTCAAATTTTGAAAGTCATACCAAACTTATACTGTTGTTTAGATCGTTTCGTTCAATTTACTATGTATATTTTGCTAATTTGTTGTTATTTCCGGTAAAACTTCAACTGTAATTTAAAGTGGAAATGATGAAATTGCAATATAAAGATATTTTTTAATAAAACCAAGCGTTTTATTTTATTTATCATCTTTATAGTTATTTATTTATTATTATTATTATTGAATATGAGTATTGCAAACAAAATCGCTCGGTATTTAAGTCTTATGTGAACTATAAAATATTTTTCATAATTTATGTAATATCTCAAAGAATAATTCAACAAAAATTTCTCAGATTCAGCATAAAATTCAGTTTTTAGTTTTGCTTTCAAAAGGATTGAAATGAAATCAATAATAATATTTTGTTCCGGTCTATAAATATATTTCAAAAATTATGAAGTCTAAATTTAATGCAGTAAGGTATCATATTCTGAGAAATATTCTGGACACACCAAATTTTAAATAAATGAATGAATGTTTCTATTTTACACGATCAACTAAGACTTATTTATGAAGTTTTAAATGTTAAAAATTTAGAAAAACTCAACATTTTCATAATCTTAGGCCAATTAATCTTGAGAAACCTGCGCGCTGATTGGCGTATTTTCTTTGAAGCGATCAATGGAAAATCTAAAATTATCCTTTTTTTGATTGAATAGTGATATTCATATTTTCATAAAACAGTCAGTTTAAGTGATTGGAAATTAACTCTTAAAAGTCAGTGATTTAGTTGATTAGAAATTAACTCTATGACCACCATAAAATCTGTGCTTTCTCTTGTGGTGTATGCATTCTCCTTAATATCTGCTCGAATAAAACATTACATACAAAAGTACTACATAGAACAAACACATCAAAAGTAAACATAACATTTCAATAGTTGCCAAAAACAAAAGAGAGAAAAATGCAATTAATAAGCAGACGATATTTAGAAAAGTACAGATATTTAGACTGGAAAATGAAATTATCTGAAATTAACCACACCCGCAGACGATATTTACAAAAGTAAAAATATTCAAACCTGAAAAGAATAATATATGAGTTATTCCATCAATAAATGCCAATAAGTTTGTTCATATCTTCATTATTTTATGAGTCATTAAACATCAAAATGGGTCCGGGACTAAATAAACACCCTGTATAGAGAGTGTAAAAGATCATAAAATAATTTTTCTAGAATTTATTTTTTAGAAAAAATAATATTTCTTATTTGTTTCATTTCCTACAGACACGTGCCGAAAATTATATTTTTGCAGATTTCATTTCCAAAAAGAATTAATTTATTTTTAATTGGAGCTTTAATCAATGTGATGGCAACACTTTGAAAAAAGCTAATTTTTTCCCATGAATGCGAAACGTGCTTAATTTTAATTTTTATTTTTTACTAAAAAAATTATTGAAAAACATAGTTAAAATATTTATTTAAAAATTCATTAAAAATAGAAATTTAATTTTAAGATTAAAACATTAGTATCATTTAAAAGATAAATTTTTGATCTTTAACTTCATGTAAAAATCTTTTTTGTGCAGTAATATTTTCGGAAGTTATAGCAGAAACACGTCAAAATTTCGCTTAATTTTTAAATAAATAAAATTTTAGTTAAAAATTCGAAAAAATACCCCCAGGTGCACATTCCCGGCCTCCAAGGTATACACGTGCCAAATTTGGTAGCTGTAGGTTGAATGGTCTGGCCTGTAGAGCGCCAACATTCACACACACATTGAGCTTTATTATAAGTATAGATTTATTTTAATTTCCCAAAGAAAAAAATTTATAAATTCCATTTGATGAAAATTTTAACTAAAATTTAACAAGCAAAAGTCACTGTGAAGTTTTGATGCGATGAAATGAATTAAAAGAGAAAACATTACTTTTTAAAAATAATTACCTTATTTAGATTACATATTTCTGTGCTCTTCAGATGTAACGGTGCTTTATATTTAAAACATCAAGAGTTATACTATTAGCTAATGTAAAAGAAAAACTGAAAATTTATTAGTTCCTTACGGTAAAAAATCTTTTTACAATTGATCCTAATTATATAATACTAGTTGATGCAAAACTGGTATTGCAGTGCACGGGATTAAATTACTTCCATGTATAATATTTTCAACGTAGCAACTCTTTTATATAAAAAAAATGATAATATACTCAATATTTTTCTTAGACATTTGTATTGAAATAAAGTAGAATTTAAAATAGTAATTACAGAACAATTCTAATTTTAACGTTTTTTAGCAAAGAAATACCTGAAAATGTTCTTATTTTGATATAATATGAGCTAAATTTGTAAAAGAATTAATGACAATTAAAACAAAAATTGGATAGAAACAAGATTGGTATCGTTGAAAAGGTAAAACGTTTACTTTCAAAAAGGCATAATTTTTTTTCAAAATAATTTCTCCTGAAGTTTCCCCCGAGGGAAAAAAAGAAAAAAAAATTGAGTTTTTTCACATAACTTGAAGCCGTTACTATCGTCGAAATTCTGCTCTATTTGCTTGCAAGAGCTTTACTTTGAACAGCTGCTTTTAACATCTGCTTTTAAGCAGTGCTAAATCATTACTTTACACAAAAGAGAATCCGGCGAAAATATATACATTAAAGTAAAAAGAAATTTTAAAAAAAGGATAGCAATTGAATAGTTCAAAGTTAGCATTATTTCCATTGTCATTAAGTTTTTTTTTTTATTTATAAAATTAGAAACAACTGAAAGAATATTGTGCTGAAATGAAATTAATACCATCGAAATGATAAAATTTTGAATTTTTAAATATTTAAAAAAATTCTGCAAAAATTCCCTTGAAGTTGGTATAGAAACGAGGTTAATTTTTTTATTTCTAATTAATTAAATATTTAATTGATTTTTGAACTTTCAAAGGTTGACAATATTTTTACTTTTATCTTAAATAATAGAGGTGCTAAAATTTTGCCTGAATTCTATTCAGCTGTTTTTGAAGCGATGTGGAACATACATCGTACAAATATATAAACATAGCCACAATGATTTTTATATATATTAAGATGAATAAATATTTTAAAGCAATGTTCTGATTTCGCAATGGTTACTTAAATAATGATAATCAATTATAATTTTAAAGTAAGAATCGCGAAGAAAAGCGATTCAGTACCTTTACATTTATCGGACAAACTTTTTCATTTTTTTTATCAACTTATGTTGATTTGACTCATAACTCTTCTCCATATTTATAACCTCTCATAAATCAATATGAAATGCGAACAAAGAAAAACCTCAGATTTTTCTTCCGGTTAGTTGATTACCCATAATCAGATGATCGATTTTATTAATGATCGCTTCCTCAAACGGACAACATTTGTATTATTTAACACAAACAGAATACAGATGTTAAATATTACAATCGAAGTTGGTTTTTCCTTCTTTATAAAACTGTTTTCCTTCCTTTTATACTAATGCTAGTCTTATTTTTATGAGAAAATAAATAAGAAAATGTATTTATTGCCAATGAATAAGAATAAATTCAATTTAAAATGGTTAATCAACAAATTTGAAGGAAAGGCTTTCAAAACAATCTTCCCAACAAATATTGAACTATCAGGGACTTATAAAAATTTCAGCTAATTAATATTGTAATGAAAGGCAGCAGAATGATAAGAGCTCGGCTTCGAAATATCCAAGTTCGAGGCCCGATTTTTCTTAAGACCTACATTGTGAGTCAGTCTAATGTAGACGGAATTTAATGTCGAAATTAAAATTTTGCACCTGCCAGTGTGTTTTGGAGGTGCAAACACAGGTTTCGTCCTCATCTTCTGATTAAAGCTCAAAAGGTGCCTTTCTAAACACTGCTTTAACGGATAAATAATTGTGCAAAAGCTTGTATTTACCAACAATGAGTTTTCTGCAAATTGAGCACTGCACTTGTAAAAGATGACTTCATTGTGCCGGAAAAATCATTAATATATCTCTCTTTTTTATTCTTCTCGTATACTATCACAAAAAAAAAATCGCCTTTAGCAATTCGTAATATGGAGAAAAAAATAATATAGCATTTTGGTCATCTTTCTTTTGTATAACTGAAAACCGAAATATGATACAAATTTATAATTTGAGACCATCGTGAGATGGGATTTGAGACTTTCGTTTGTTTAAGTTATTGTGTTTAATTACAAGAGAATATTTGGACATATAAACCATCAACACGTATACAGATTTAGTCCAAAATTTTATACAAATCTACAGTTTTTATAGTAAATTAGTATTCCAAAATTCTTTCTTTGAGTTTTTGCTTCCATATTTACACGGGCAGGTAGGCTGACTTTTCGTACAAAATTTCGAGGAAATTTATACTTTTTTTAAAAAAAGAAGAATATATACCAAATTTTATCGGTCTAATTCAACGTAATTTTTGGATTGTACTTGGAGATTGGATCCGACACGATCGACAAAGTCTGGATTCTGGATTCCACACAATTGTTTTTTGAATTCAGTTAAATATAAAATGCGAAAATACATCCAAATCTCGTAATCATATTTTTTGACAATAACAATACTTCTCATATTCTGCTTTTCAAGAGGTAATAATTTGCAAACAGCTTGAACAGAAATTAGTGATTGAATATCGGAAACGTAATAAAGCCAAAACAATTCAAAATTGTCTATGGAAATCTTAAGTAATATTTTTATTTGTATGAGAGCAGATACCTATATAAGATGAAACTATAATATTAACATTAAAATTCAAACGACATAATTAAATCACGCTTAACTACTTGCTGCGAAAAGAAGTTCCAAGCACATCGAGATGCTTTTGTCACAGAATCGTCAATAATGTGCTACACACGTCAGCAGGCATTTGTCACAGAAATAAAAATTATGTTTGCGACCATCTACTGAGATTATTTGCCGGAGCACAGTCTTTGATCAAAAATCAATTCACTTTGAATATATAAATCCTTTCCGACTTCTATAAAATATCGGATCCTTAATGTGGCCTCGCCGTGAGTTACAGTGGACTGTTTCGGCCCTCTCTCCTGTAAATTTCTTGCCACCGCAGGTGGTTAAAGGCGTAAATTGTTAGTTTTATTATAAAGATTGACTAGTTTATAAAGTTTAGGTACTTATTCACTACCTTGTCGCTCAGTTTAGACTGACTAGTGGACATAGACAACCGGACACACGATGGAATACGTGCGCTTACCAAGTCGTGTTCCAGCTACCCGTGAATCTTCAGAGAGGGCACACTTTCCCCTTGACCCTCTCTTGCAGTTTTCTAAGGTGCTTTGATGGCTGTCCAGTTTACCGATAAATTGTCGGTAAACTGAACATATATCAAAACACGGATCGTTGAAACACGGCTTCACTGGTATGAGACCCGCGCGCGCGTATATGTGTGCATGGGGTGGGGGTTACATTTGTCATATTACTGTCTTTTTAAATTTTTTATTCTTTTTCAGAACCAGATTATCCGATCCAACAAGGGTCTCCAGGCATATTGAGAAGCAGTGGGCCGAGGCAGAAGACGATGTCAGAACAGCTTATACTGCGGCATATGCGACACAAATCCAGAAGAGCACAAAAGGCTTGTTTGCTTGGGTGATGGACTCGAATATCTGTAAAGTGATTGATGCCATGGAAGCTGCCGTGACAAGCGAATGTCCTCCGTACCATTACAGACCGGGAAGGTGGTACTTGAATACTTTTCTAACTGCAACGAACTTCTTTCCAAAGTCATGGATTGATTATTTGATGTGCCAATATGTGTTCAAAAACCACTGAAAAATGGTGTAGCATCGATTTCACATATTTTTAAATAAATAAATTTATTTTGAAAAATTTCACTTTTTTTAATTACGAAATTAAAGAGATATTAGCAAAATAAACCCATTTCATATAGTGTTTTTTAATAACAAAATTATAGATTCAAAATTCGGTTTATGATATAAAAATTTTAAATATTTTTTTAAATAAAAAATACAAGAATTAACCAGCAGGTGTGATCTTTCCAAGACTTTTTTTCATACTCTAATAACGATCTTATTCCTTATCCTCCGTCCAAAATTGTGGACCTACGAATTCCTTGCATGACCATTGGTGAGCGATAGTTACGAAATTGGCGTGAATTTAGCATTTTTACTAAATCTATCGAGATAAAATGTGTTTCGGATGTCTTTTTCCGGCTCAATGTCTTCAGGCTTTTTTCCGGTTCACCCTAAAATGTGACTACAATTGCAGTCCCATTTTATTGAGTTTATGAGTTTACTGCATGCGTTTACAGGCACGTGAAAGTACAGACTGAAGATGATAAAATGTTGTTGTTACTTACAGTATTTGTCATAAACAAGCCCGCTGACTTAGTCAGCGATTTTCAGCTGAGGTTTGCGCAGTTGCTTCTATGGGAAAAGGCCCCTGAGCACCCGAGGGCAGAAGTCTGCCTTCTAGCTCATATGAAGAGGACATTCACTCACTCCCTTGTATAATCCCTTTTTACAAGGGATGCTCTTTCAGACACCTCACAGATAGAACACACGGTGAAGAAAAACCATGCCCGAATTAGGACCCCCAGGCCATGGGGAAGACGTGATACCTCTAGGCCAGGACGTCGCCTGGTCAAAGGTTTAACGAATTTAGTTGAAAATTTGGTAAGTCTATGTTTTAGATCTACATTTAGATGCGTGCCAAACTTGTTACTTAATTTTATAAACCTAACTCTTTGCGGTTTGCAGTCAGCGAGTTCACTTGTTTTCGAACAGCCAGGCAGACAGATTTCCTCTGGATGGACTTAGTTCAAAATTTGACAGAAATCTGCACATTTGGTCTTAATTCATATGCCAAATTTCCTCCGTGTAGCATAAAGTGTTTTTGAATTATAGTTTATACGAACAGACTGACAGACAGACATAATTCCAAAAATACAGTTTTCGGACTCGGGAATGTCTGAAACGAGAAGATTGTTCAAAATCTCAAATTTGAATTCTTCGGCGATTACAATGCTTCTATACTTCGTAAACGAGAAAGGAAAAATGAAGACTATTTAGACGAATTCAAATCTTTTCTCTTACTCCAGTTCAACTCGTCCCTGCAAATGCAGTTATTCATAGAACAAATCTTTGTTAAAAGAAATTTTCATAATTAGAAGTAAATGCAACAACATAAAAATGCAAAGCGTTCATAGAAATGCTTTAAAAAAATTGGAATTTTAATCACATTCATAATAATAATTTAATCTTTAATAAATAATTCATAATTGTCTTTCCTCGCGATATTTATTGTGGCTTAATTTCTTATTGCATAATTTTCAGAATCTCATAATTTTACATCTCTGTGTGGACTCTAGAGAGATTTTTGATTTAAAAAACTATTTTCTACTTTTAAGTATTGAGATAAAAACATGTTTAGATAACATTATTAACTTTATCATAGAGAAAGTACAGTGATCCTCAAAAAATTCAAATTCCAAATTTTGATGAAACTCCACGTTTTAGATCTCACCGAGTTCAAAAAAGACATTTTTTCAGAATGTCGGTGACAAAGATAACTAAAAAATGTTTTGATCGAGAAGGATAAAATTCTGTATATGGTCTTTATACCAATTTTCAGCAAAATCCGCTGAGAGGAAACCTACCATTTCGCTTGTTCGAATATAATTTAACACACTAATTACAAAACGAGGCGAGCTAGATAAATAAAATTCGATGCACACAATTAACATTTATAGTCTAGAAACCTTTCAAATTTTAAGTCAAATCCAACAAGGGATTGACGTCTGTCTGACTGTACTTAAAGAAACATGTGCAAATATTATAAGACATGCTCTGAAGCGAGGAGAAGGGAGTTGCAGGAAATTCTATTCAATTTAAGAAAACAAAATCAGAAAGAATTCAGTCGACTACTTTTACCAATGTTAAAGATAAGATTTAAAAAAAATTCCTTTCTTTGAACATTAACAGTGAAATAGGATTTTCACTTCCATTTTTATTTCGTATTATATAATTTTTTTTAAACTTGAACCAACATTAACTCACAGATGACTGATTCAACGAATTTCATGTTTTTAAATTGTATTAAATATCAAAAAGAAAATTTAAAAAATAAATTTCAAATTATTTTACTGTTCAAAACGTCAATAATCTTGGGTAACAAGTTGGCCGCCAAAGGCGGCTAATTTTCTTAATTGCTGGACTTATTAATTTCTTGTAAAATATCTTCTCATGAGGGGAAAAAAAATAATCTGGTCTCGAGATTTTGAAAGGTCTCCAGGTTTTATAACTCTCTGAGTCGGAATAAATTATTTTTGGGAATATGTCCGTCTTTCTGATTGTACGTACGTAAGTGAATACCATAATTCGAAAATGAAACATGTTAGACAAATGAAATTTAGAATGTATTTCTTGTATACATTCGAAATCAGTACCGAATTCTGGGCGAAATCCATCAAGGCTTTATCTATCTTCATATCGCCCATGTGCTTTGAAGATCACAATTCCCAAATGAAACTAGCTGAAGCAATGAAATTTGGTATATGGTTTCATTTCTCAAAGTAACCAATGTCGATCAATTTTTAGGCAAATCCAACAAAGAGTTGACTATATTTTGGTCGGTCTATTAGTTTATGTATGAAAATATAACAAGCTTTCGATTGATGAATTTTAATATTTGATCTTTATATCTAATTTGTAAATCTGCAACTGATTTTTGGTTACATCCATCAAAGTTGAAACTGTAACTTTATTTAGTTGTCCGCGTGTTTGTTCAAATGATAATTCATAAGCGGGACGATTTTGATTTATGAAATTTATTCAATGATGGTAATTCCAGAATTGCAGATTTGTAACGAATTCCAGTATCTTTCAATCAGAAGAAGCCGATTTTCTTCATCGTAGTACGAAGGTAAGAATAAAATATGCTGCATCAGACTGTTACACAAGAAAAGAAAAACATTACCACTGATTGCATCATTTTCCCCATATGAAATATATAAACCTCGCAATTAACTCCCGTGACATGCTGCAGAAAGTATATCTTTTTTTTCAACAAACAATAAATATTTCGGAAGCATCAAATTTCAAAAACGCTTTGTTTGCAACTGATTGTAGTCTATTTATTAAAAAAAAATAAACAAAATTTCGAAACTTTCACATTTTCTATCTGGCATACTTTCCATAATGTTTGATGTTCGATGTATATATAATGGATCGCTAGACATATCGAAAAATGATAATACAAAACAATCTTTAAAGCAAGCACCCAGCCTCGATGTCTCGCCAACAGTGGGATGTTTTCCTTCCTTAACCCTTGAAAACGTGACTTCTGCTCTTTTAACGTTTTTCTTTGCTTTGCTTTTTTCGATGATAGTTATTATTTGATTTTGGTTTTGCTTTCGCGTTGTTTTGGAAGACTCATCTGCTTTAAAACACGTTCGTTTTATTTACATTAGAACTCACTCATCAAAGAAAAAAAAAAGATGATGATGATATTTATAATTTCAGATAATTACAATTAAAAATTTTGAGCTATTTAGAGGTAAAGCTGTTTTTTTTAAAGAAATGTATTTATAATTGCATTCTTTTGTGAAATATGTTTTGAAACATTGTTCATTTCTGAGCTGGCGAGTAGCCAATTCAGATATGAGCTGCAAAGCAATGAAAAAAAACCAATTAGGCTTTCTTTTTTAATAACAAATGGGGATTTTGAATTCCTCAAATTCGAAAGAAGATGTTCAGAATATAAAATGTGGAAAGAAAAACACAATTAAAAATCATGATCTTCCTTTAGTTTTGCTGATTTTAAACACAGATATGAATGTAACCAAAAATTCTTATGCAGTGCTGCCACTTCATATAATAATTTGCAAACTTAAGATTTTGATAACATTAACCGACTGATAGTAATAACTGAATTGGCTAAAATCAGTTATATTTTCATTACATCAAGTGAATAGAATAAAACATGGTATATCCCGGGGTTTAGTAGTTTATTTCTAAATAACAATTAAAAAATTTCTTTAATTGTTGCTTTCGGCAATTATTTCTTAATAGTTCATTTGTATATTGTTTGTATTTATATTGTACTTATTGTATACTGTTTTTTTTAAAGTTTGCTGAACGATGCTGCACGACGGTTTCAAAATATCAAGGACTTGACTCGTTTCAGCATCCGTTGGAAGTTTTCCTCAAATCATTCATCCTCGTCTGAATTATTAATATTTATTATTTGCTGACAAAAAGATAACGATTTCTCAAAATTTTACTAAAAAGAGATTATGGAATTTTCAACTGTATTGCAGCATTGTGTTAATTCATTTTGGGTAAGCTTTCATATCTCTAAAGAAATTCAATTTTGTAGTTAATACTCTATTCAATATTTAAAAAAATTATTTTGCCTTCATAATTCAGTTCAGGCAGCAGTTGTTTATGGTTATTCATATTTTACCTAAAGTTGGCAGCGTAACTCTTATTTTAGACTTCTGTAGCCAAATAAAATAATATGTGTCCTATCCCATATAAAAAAAGGATTCCCAGATATTTCTTTACGAATATGGTGAGAAATTTTACGAATGTCCATCGGTAACTCTGGTTGAAAATAAAGGATTAATCTTCTTTTTCTTTTTGCTTCAAACTAGATAACATTAAATGATATAATGACCACATTAAAACAATATTTTTGAGTATATTTGAATACGACAGTTCGGCACCGAAGGATTTTGATAATATAATGCTAATGGTAACATTAACCAGGATCACATTAAGCGACGTCCATTGTAAATGCAGTTTTTATGAGATGAGGGAATAACTGTCTTTTTTTATAGTAAGAGATTGTGATCAAAGGAAAAGCATAAAAGTTAGCAGTATCTTAAAGAGGTAAATTGAGGAAAAATAGTCATCTTTGAAATAGGGGATGAATTTTGAAATTAAAAAGATAAGACTTTAAGTATAGCTAGGAAAGGAGAAAAAATAAATAATTAAAATATGACAAAGAGGGAAATGTCCCAACTTCAGGAAAAAGATTTTTGTACCTTTATTATTTAATTGCACATCGATAATTCTCATAATATTAGCCCATTAGCTGCCACGATCCCCATTTAGGGATGTTCGAATTGT
>JAPMOR010098501.1:154302-203282 GCA_026543865.1 Argiope aurantia
ATTCAATTGAATACATTAATTCCTGTGTATGATGTCTATATCAAAGAACTTTTCCCCCAAATCAAAGTTTGAGATGGTCAAAGTGTATATGTTTAAAGGAAAAATAAATGAGAAAATTATGATTTTCTAAAAAATTCACTTCTAGATAAAAAGTTTTTTTTCCCCCTGAATGAAAAAAATACTATCATCCTAAGAAAAAAAAAAAAAAAAAAAAAAAAAGAGCTGCTTTAAGTTTTGTTGTTAAAATTTTTTACGTTGACAAGCTTCTTCAGAAATTTTAGGGGGATTTTTTTTAATGACAAAAATAATTAATTAATTAATATGAATTAAATAGTGAAAATAAAAACTTTAGCAATTGTTACATTTTTAATATAATTAACTTACGTTCTATACATTTTTTAAAATTAGTAATCCATGAATATTTTCACATCTAGAAAAGTTCAACTTTCTAAAAAAATACTATTTTACAATATCACGTTTCTTAAATACAAAATTTTTGAACGTGAAAAAATTTTACAAAAAAAAAGCCTAAAAATAACCTTTTATTGAATGATATTGTATCTTTATAAACGTATCTCCAAATTGCATTGGTTAGAATTTAAAAATGTTAGCAAAAATGTATTTTAAAATGTGAACTTTTCTTTGAAGAATGCTTACAGCAATAATAAACATATAAAAAAATTGCTTCATTTAAAAACCATATACATTTGAAAAGAAGAATAAATAATATATTAAACTTTACAGGGTCAAAATAAATAAACAAATAAAGGCTAAAAGTAGAGAAGGTAAAAAAAAAAAAAAAAAAAAAATTCTTTCACACAATATTATATTTTGAAACTACCAACGAAAGCGGTCTTCCGGAAACTTTCTCGCAATAAAAATATCCCGAGAACGCTGTGCAAAGATTTTTATACAATAGTTACGAAATATTAACCTTTGAATGTGAATTTAACATTTTTACTGAATCAATCGTGCCATCCTTGGCGAATTTTTCGGCGTTTAATCTCTGGTATGCAGATGATAGTATTCAAAAAATCGAATTTGTGTTTTAGATGTATTTTTTCCACTGGATTGAAACAGAAATTTGGCCTAAAACTACACTTGTAGTAACAAAATCCCACACCAAATTTGATGATCCGTGCTTGAGTTATCGCGTTTACATGTTTCTAACAGACAATCACCCCCTGGTTGGATTTGACTCAGAATTCGATAGGTGCATAGAATATAGATGATAGTTCTTCCTACAAAATTTTATCCATCTAGCTCTCTTCATTTTGTAGTTATCGTGCTAATTTATATTCGAACCGAACAGTCGGACAGGCAGACTTCCCCTGAACGGATTATGCTCAAAATCTGACAAATATCTACAAATTTGGAGTAAAGACCGTATACCTATTTTCATCTAGTTTAAAGTATTTTTGAGTTATTTTTGTCACAGACAGAGAGACAGATGGACATTTTCCAAAAGTGTGTTTTTCGAACTCTGGGAGATCTAAAACTTGGAGATTCGTCAAGATCTCGAGTTCGAATTTTTTGATGATTTTGATCGAATTTTTTGATGATTTGCTGATACGAGAAAGTAAAAATGCGAGTGAACATTATACTAGCAAACAATATTCATATTGGCTTTCCATATGATTTTTAATGTAATTTCTGATAGAAGGAAATATTCACTGAAAGACGACTCTAATAATTCTTGATTTGTTTAAAATATATATATGAAGCTGGCTCCTCTTCTGGAAACGAATCGAATTTGCATTCACAATGCAGTCAGTACTAACTCAATGAAACAATTACGAAGTAGAAAGATTCAACGAATATCGATTTTCTTAATCAAGATCCGATCACGTGATTCAAGACGAGTAAATGAACTTGTTTTTTTCAAATAGTTTTCTGATTACCACCAAATAGCGTTTGATTCCTATTATTTATGAAGAAGTATTGAAATATCACAGTCTCTAAAATTTCGACTTCGAAATTTTGATGACACTGTATATGAGTTTTATTAGTTAGAACAGTACATTATATTCCATGAAAAGTAATAATTAGGCAGAAGAATAATTCAGATGGCATATTTTAAAATTTGATGAATATATTTTTAATTTAGTATATATATATATTTTTGTTGTTGTTAAAGTAAAAAAAAAAAAAAAAACCCTACTTTATTCTTGAAATTTTATTTAAAATCGAGTGGCAGAAAAATTTTATAAACTTGGAAATATGTGCTTACAGTCGGAAAAATTCCGCAGTTCGGAATGTATAGTCACATTGCCTCTAAAAGCACCTGTTGACATATTGTTGTTCCAAAATTCCTTGCTGTGTTTTGCAAGACCTCTCTTACCCTTATCTTTGAGAATTTGGCAAGGCAACTTTGACGTAGGTTTTGTTATGGTAATGGTTTAGTAGTTTTGGCAGAGTTCCCTCCTCCCACCAAAAAAAAAAAAAAAAAAAAAAAAAAAAAGGCTGTTTTGTATTCTTTGTGATTTTTAACTTCTAACTTGAACACTTCAGATTTAGCAATTAATTAATGAACGGTCATACTTTCAAATGTCTCGAGTGTTTTTTCCTTTTCCTTAGGGATAAAAATAGAAGTAAATATCCGAAATAAAACATGGCTTCCAAATAGAAGTTTAAATGAATTCGTAGCTCAAAGTGTTAATGCTTAATATACATCTCATTGCAAATGGAATACTAAAACGTAGGGAAAAAAAAAATTCTTACTTTCTGAAATTATATAAAAATAACAATTTCGTATCTTTTTTAAAATTTAATCGGTGATAACCTGACGTGTATTCATTCATACGAAAGACCGTTCCCTCTCCTATTCGGGAGGGGGAGAGAAGGGGGAGAGAAGCCTTATGACGGGGAAAAAACGAGGTAGAATAATAATGAGCCAACCAGAGATTCACGGGCCAGAAAGCGCTTTTACGCCAAAGGTAGAGCGACCTTGAAGCGGACTTAATATAGCGGTCTTTTTTGTTTTTAATCCGGTTACAAACTGATAGCGCGAATCACGGTTGCAGTCATGTGGTTGGTGACACTTCGCCTAGGCGAACTTCCCTGGTAAACAGTGTTTCTCTGCTCTTTGGTTTTTCAAGCGGTTTGTGAGGAGTTTTGTATCAACAAAATGTCGAACTCGGAGAGGCCAAAGACCTTGCTGCGAGCGGCAAACGATACTTTGAGGGTTTACGCTGCGGCCGCGGTGTTGAGTTTGCTTTTGATTATTTTCATTCCTTCTTGGATACGATGGCTTTGGTTTACTCTATCCGGTGCGGTGTTACTGGTCAGTATTTTGGCAAATTTCGTGGAAGACTGGAAACCGAAGAGTCGAGTGCCTGTCAACTCAAAAGCTGTTGTTATCACAGGTAATTTAATTGATTCTTTAAATTTTGAAACGTAAATTTTTTTCATTACATATTTAAATTATTTTTTTAATGATGAAATTATAATTACAAATTATGGGTGCTAACTCATTTGCTTATAAAGTAACATTAAAGATTACATTTTAAGTATTTATGCTAAGAAATAATTCAGATTTTAATTGCAGGAAATAAAAAAAAATGTGTGATATGCGGCTCTAATTTTATGAAAATACATTGTAGGAAATTTTATATTAAAATTTTGTTTAGAATAATAGTGATCGCCGAAGAATCACAACCATATTTACCAATTATGATTTTGACTACAAATACAACGTAGTTAATTATTATTCCTTCCACATAAAACAATATTTAGCAATAAAGTATTTAAATATTTTTAAAGTACACACTTTTATATTCTGCTGTGTTACTGCTAATTCAGTATCTCAAGTTTTAATCCTAAATCTATTTAAATGTATAGTTAGATTAGGCTATTAATGGTTAAATACATTGTCACTTATTTTTAATAATGCTGTTTAAATGTCATAAAATCATAAATAATGTACTTCTCTATATATATTCATTCGTTAGACAAAAACATTATAAAACTTATAAAATACAATTGTGGCATTTCAAAGAAACTTTTATTTTATTTGTATAATTTAAGGATATATTATCCTTAAGGGTGAGAAATTCCTATTTGGAGCGATGCTTTTAAAATTTTATTAGAATTATTAATTAATTAAAATTTAATTTAATAATAATTTATCAGAATTTTAATTAAGTAAAAAATAATTTATTAATAATGTAATTTTATTAGAATTTTAATTTATTAAAAATTGATTTAATGATAAAAATTTAACAAATTTGACACTTTTTCTCCTTGACAGGATTTGAAAATATTACAGCACAAAAATGATTTTTACATCATCCTAATATTAAAAAAAATTAACTTTTTAATGATACCAATTTTTTAATATATGTGCATTAATTTCTTACTTTTAATTAAATTTTTATTTCCATTTCAAAAGATTTAATTAATTTTTACTGTAATCAAAACCCAAGGAATTGTAATTTTCAGCACGTATTTGTAAGAAATGAAATAAACATGAAATATGATATTTTCTGGAAAGATAAGTGTAAGGAAAAGGTTCCCGTGAACTATAAAAATAATTTTTATTATTATTTCAATAATTATGTAGTATTTGGGGTAAACATGATTTGGAGGATGATACAGGATATCGGATATGATAACATGATACAGGATATCGATTTCAATCGAGTCCTAACGTCTAATTTCTAAATAGTTAATTTTAGATATACACATATGGCAATAACAATGGAAGGAAACAAAGAATACTGTTTTATATAATTTGTGACAATAAATGCTTTGATGAGTTACGAATTTTATATTTTTATCCCGACTCTGGGTTCTCTATTTATTAAAATGACTAATTGAAGAACACTAACATTTTAAATAAAAGGGAAGAGTCACTGGATTGCGACTAAAGTTGAGTGATTTATAAACATTACTCCTATAAAAATGTGCATTTGAGACCAATGGCTGTCTCAAAGAAGATGAGCCAATCATCGCCCGAAATTCCTTCAAGGCTGATTAATGCAAAATTGCGAAAATGTTTTTGCCCTTAAATAGTTACATTCAAAACTTCATAACTCGACCAGATTTTGGCTGCAAAAAATAAAAACGTTTTTATTTTATTTTTTATTTTATTTAAAAGTTGGTGCATCAAGAATATTTCACTGAATATGATTCCTTAGAACCAAGGGAGTACATAAAACGTAAATTTCATAATTTTTTTCAGAAGTATATTTATTGTATATTATTTGCGACATTTTAAATCTTTTTGAAAGTAAAACCGCAAAATGAAATATATGATGAATCAGAGAAATCTTTATTGAATAATTTTTTGAGATATTGTATAAATTATAAAAAATTATTCTTTAATGCATATAATACTTCAATGCTAAATGATTCAGCTTTTTATATTCCTACTTTAAAAAAAAATGTTTGGTTTTAGTTAAAAAGAGTTTGTATTAATTAATATTTAATCATTTCAGCTTCAATTTAAAGTTCAGATTTTAAGAGGATTGGCAGAAAATTAGAGAGATACATAAACAGAACGACGTAAAGCTTCTGTAATAATACGAGTTTTATGACTATCCAAATTTGAAAAAAAATATTAATAATATTTTGTCGAAGAAGCTTTTAAGTGACCAATTTATATAAAATATATAATCGAAAATTTTGACGGAAATTAAATTCAACGAACTAGATGATCGCCTAAGGCGGCTAATATCTAATAAAATTAGTCAGTTGTTATTATAAACACTACTGTTTTTCTCTACAAATTATATTGATGCCGATTGTTTAAAGTTAAATAATTTTCCTCTTTTAAGTGGTAATTATATATATTATAGAAAAATATGGAGTGGTCAGATTTTCTGAATTCCAACCTGGGGCGTTCAGAATATTTGGAGAATAACAGTAAAACAGGAACAAAGAATCAAAAATTAGAACTGATTCTGACTAATTCCGACACGAATAGACAATACTACTGAAGATAATGATAAAACTAGTGATTACATAATGGTTAACTGTGGTTGTAGTCGTACCGAAACATTCTAATCCATTCTCTAATTATTCAATCCCCCCCCCCCAGGTTGAAAATTATAGGCCTTGAACAAGTCGTGAGATCCATGAGAACTCAGATTTTTATTTTCAGAGTTCCACACTTGATGATTTCGGATATTATAATACACTGAAGAAAACAGAGTATTATTTTGGACGCTTTTTTCAAATCTGGGTTACGTATAGCCCAGGCAGAAGATTCTTTAGACCTTCTAAAAGACCTGAACTTGACCTCTTTTCGCGATTAGCACGTCATGTCCAAAGTAAATCGTCATCGTCTTACGGTATTTTCGTCCCGAAATGCCCAAAACCTATAAGTCCAAATTTTTAAAGATGTTCAAACTATTTGTTTATCTTTCTACATCAATGCCGAACTATGCAGACAATGTAAAGAAAACCAAAAGAAAGTCGTTTGATAAATTGTTGCAATATAATCGGAAATGCATGATGTTGGGAACCCTTAAATCGAAGAATGTATATCAAAATCACATAAAAATCATTATAAAGCATAAGTAATGGGAATTAATAAAATAAGATAGTGAAAAATGTAGATATACTTCATGTTTTGTAATATGTCCGATGGCATTACATTCATTAAATGCACTTTGTATATAAAATCAGATAATATTTGTCAAGCATTCTTGAAAAATGAAATATTTCCCAATTAAGTAAATTATTTATGCTCAAGAATGTTTCATTATATACGTTTTCACATGCGTTTCATAGCTCAATATATATGTATGTCAATAGTATGTTAAATTCAAAAAAAAAAAAAAAAATGCTTTCTCATGTATTTAGGAAACAAAATCTTAAGTATCTTAGAAAAGAATGCGTAGATGTTAATTTTTTATCCCTTTGTTCAGAACAGGAAATTTCCCGATTCAGCAGTTTTTTAGAGCACGTGTTGCAATAATTAAACAAAATGTAGGATTTGGATCAGGAAATAAGAGAAATTTTTAGAAAAAAATAGCATGGTCTAATCTACGATAAAAATTAGGAAATTAATTAGGATTTAAACTATAGTAAGATATATCATTACATCTCTCTCACTCTCTCTCTCTCTCTATATATATATATATATATTGTTAACAATTGGCTATCGTGGCCCCATATATACAAAAGAATATAAACTAAAAATATGATGAAAAATCGCTCACGCCGAAGCAGTTTTTAAAGGAGCTCAGTTGACAAGAAGCTTTATTGTATTGAAATTTATCGCATCAGTTTTAATCAGTAGAGATTTGAAAATCACAAACGTCACGAGATAGTGTTTTGATTTTATATACGAATAAAAGGTCTTTCATGAATGTTGAAAAACTGAAGAATAATAGCATTAAAGAAAACAAACAAAAAAAATGAAAGACAATTACATAAATGATATTTCCTTACGTACAAAACTGGTCCTATTCATCTTGGTAATAATAGGAAATTTATTTTTCCGTGTGTCATATCTTTAAACTATTTTCATCAAATGGATACATCGCTCTGAGCTAACAATAAAAAATAACATTTTTATAAGCTTAGCAATCGATCTTTTCCGCAGTTCAACAGACATTGGAACACGTATGTAATATTGCGAGATTTTTCTTGAATCGCAAAAATGGATGAATTGCGATATATTTAGGGTTATAAATGGGAAGAATTATAAATTTTCCATTGCAAATTTTCACAAGAACTTACGGTATTTGATTGCTAAGAACGAAAACTTATAATAATTTTTTGATAGCAAAGATTTTGCTAGAAACGGTCCTCCATTTTTACATATATTCACATCGCATCAACTTTAAGACATTGAATCCCAAAAGATATATTTAATATGGTTTGAAAGCACAGATCCGGAGGATTTTGGACAGAACCAGAGCTCTAGTCCTAAATCTTCAGATTCCGAAACCAAGATTATGCCATCAAATAACCACCGTTGTAGTGGTAGTTCGTTCGTAGAGCTGCAGCAGATCACTGGAATTATTTTTTAAAGCAGCCACATTTTCGTTTTTGTTTTTTATAGTTTCCTTACTTTTCCAATTTAAAAGTTTGATATTACTTGTTTATTTTTTTCGCTCTGAGATTTCGATAATCAATTAAAATAAGGAAAAAGCAATAAAAACAAAAACAGAAAAATCAAGCAGAAAATGAACCAACAAGCAAGAGAAAAGCAGATCTCGTCGATTCGCCGTGTATCCCACGAAAGATAACTATACACACAATTGATTAATTGATTAGCTGAAGAATGTTACTCTTTCTTCCTCAGAATTTGGGAGAGCTAGAGCTGCAGTCAGAACATATCTGGCTGCTCTTTATTCGTTCTCTCTCTCTCTCTCTTCCTTCCAAAATTCATTTTCGTACTCTCGGGTTTTTGTTTTGCTTTTTTTTTTAAACTTTTTCATGGGATTTTTATGAGTTTAGCTTTCGATTTTTGTTGCTGCAATAGAAAAGCATATGTGTTATTCAATATTCATTTCTTTTGTTTCGAAATTACTATTCGAAAAAAAAAAGTACGAGAGAGAATCTCTAAGACATTATTAAGATAAAGAAATTTATGAGGGATCGATTATCATTTATTGATTGACCGAAGTTGGATGTACGGGAAGGAAGGGGGGGGACTCTGGTATTTTTATCTGATAGATTATCACTTATCATTTTAACATTCATATAGTTTTCTATAGGACAAAAACTACAAAAAATTATATCTTACTAGCTTTTACCCGCGACTTCGTACGCGTGGAAATAGGTTGGAATTTGTAGCATCAATGGCTTTATCTTTTGTTACTCCTACGCATGCGTGAATTTTCAATGCCAATTGGGGCAACAAAAATGTATGAATTTTCTACGCCAATTGGGGTAACGCAATATCGATTATAAATTTTTAATTTCTTTTATTCTGTTTTATTTTAATTCAAAAGTACTTCAGAATGAATCCAAAAAATGGATTAATTAACAATATTTAATTTTAAATGTATCGAACACTAAGAAAATAAACAGAATCGTTTGAAATAATAGTCAAAATCATATAAAGCCCAATTTTATTGGCGTGGGGAAAAAAAAAACCCTGAAACTACTCATTTGGCGATTTTTGGTGAGAAAGTTAGTTTTTAATTAATAAACAATTAACCACTCAATTAAACAGAATAAATAGTAGCCTATGTCCTATTCCAGACTAAAATCTATATCTCAGCTAAATTTCATCCAATTCTGTTCATCCGTTCTGGCGTGATTGACTAACAAACATCCATCCAAACTTTCACATTTATAATAGTAATATAGATACTGGTTATTTAGTATATATATGAAATGCAATAACCTTCACATGTGGATTTGAAATTAGACTACTCGTGGATATAAAAGCCCTTTTTAAAAAGTGCAATCTCATGATAAACATGTTTTGCATTACTGTTCAATTCTGTATTGCTGCAACCGCCGCTGCTTACTTTGCATATAAGGAGAAAAGTAGTTTCAGGTTTTATAATGGATTCGACGAAAGATCCAGCGTATTTGTGTGCCTGGTGCATGCTAATAAGGCGAAGGTCAAACATCCTAATGCTAATGCTGCACAGAACTTTGAAAACAAACATGTTAGTTAAGATTCTCTTTCTCATCTGATTATGGCTCAGCATTTCAAAGTGTGCCACAAAATAGTCATTGCGTTCTTTCAAAACGAGATTTCAACCTTATTTTTTAAAAAATAAAATAAATATAGAAATGCAGATATGAATAATTCTGTGTCGCAGTTTTCTGTAATTATGATCAATTCGATAATTTCCGTTTTAAGTCAACATAAGTATTCGGGTGTGTGTGTGGGGTGGGGGATCCTGCTGTCACATAGAATAGCATATTCGGATGATAATGTTTCCCATAATAGCTCAGCCGCAGGCAATTCCGTTTTCCTATTTTTTACGAACCATCTGACATGTGCCTTATGGAAATGAAACCGTCTGATATATGCCTTAATTTTTCTGATATACAAAAAGTATTTTTTGATGATATTAGGATTCGCATCCACGTGTCAAAACTCTCCTTTAAGGATCAAATTTATGATCGATTGCATTAATATTAATGAAATAGATGAGTGTTTTATTATTCATGAATGACGCTTTTTCAGGAAGGAAAGCTGAGAATTATTCAGTCTAGCTAGGAAAAAAAAAAAAAAATCCATCATCCGAAAGTTTAGTGATCATTAGACTACTTTTTTTTCTCTACTGAAAATAACACGCCCATGCGATATTTAAGCAGTCATAAGACTTAGATATGGCTAGGATATTTTTGTTTTTACTTCTTGTATATGAAGTATAGAAGAAGTATTATAAGCGTAAAAAAATTCGGACTTGAGTTTTCGACGAATCTCCATGTTTCAGATCTCCTTGAATCCGAAAATCTTATTTTTCGAATTATGTCTGTTTACCTGTTAACATTATAACTCTAAAATGCTTTGAGCCTAAATGGCTGAAATTTGAAGTAGAGAATTACAAACAAATTTGTAGATTTTTTTTTATTAATTTTTGAACGAAATCCATTCACAGAAAGTATCTGTCTTGCTGTTAGAGTACAAATGAGCTCGTATAACTACAAAACACAAAGAACTAGACAGATTAAATTTGTACACAGGTTTAGTTCTAAATGCCCATTTTTATCATATTTTGAACCAAATCTTTCAAAGACCGTCTTTGGTCTATATTATCACATGCATGTAAAACTAATAACTCATAAATACAATGCCTTTACTCAATAAAATTCGGTATGTGATCCGGTATGATTGCAACTGTAGTTCCATGTCGAATTTCGATTTTAATCAGTGGACAAAAAGACATCCAAAATCAGTCGTGCATATTCGCTCTATAGCTTCAATAAAAATACCCGAGATCCTTAATGTCCGAAAAAACACATTTTTGTAATGGTATCTGGTACGAATTTACCATATGTTTAAGCTGGTTCATTTCAATTTTTTAATAAGTGGACTGTGATCTTATTTAAAATCAAACGACAATTCGAAAGACAACATTTTATTTCATCGAGGTTCACCGACCCCGCGACGACTCAGTACGAAACTGTTTTTGAAAACTGATCCCATGTCAGCAGGGTTACAATAAAGTTTATCGCTGAAGCCAAGTCAGCGCATGGTTGCAAGATTCTAACAAACAGCGCCAACGAAGCGGTAACATTCCGTCCCGCGTTGTGTGTTTATGCAACACAAGTTACAATTCAAGATTCAAAGTTACAATCAAGAATATACAACAAAATATTTTTTTCGAGTTCAAACATGAAAATATATATCAAAAAAGACATAGAAATATAAATAAGTATGAACCATAAATGTACAATTAAATAGGTAAAAATAGAAAATAAACATTTGAATATGTACAGAACAATATACAATTTTTTATATACAAATTAGAAAATCAAGTCTGAATGGGTAGGAGGCAAATTTTAGAGATTGGTCTTTTAAAATGACCATTTTTAGTTTTGATAATTACAACACGAATTTTGCCGTCCTGTCCGGGAATAACTTGGCTTATTCTTCCAAGACACCATTTAAAAAAGGTTATCCTACTTTAGTAAAACCATATCATTTTCCTTAATATTATTTTTTGAAAACCGCTATTTTTTTCGGTCTTGCAAATGATTTAGGTATTTAATCGACCAGCGATTCCAGATTTGTTCTATTTTTTTTGTCAGTCTTTGCCAGCGGGTTAGTTTACTGTCCAGTTCATTTATTACTGAAGGCTCTGGGATAGAATTTATGGACCTGCCTATTAAAAAATGGCCTGGAGTTAATGGTTCTAAATCCGAAGCATCGGAAGATAAAGGTGAAATATGTCTTGAATTTAGGATGCCTTCTATTTGAGTAACAATAGTTAAAAATTCCTCATAAAATAATTTTGCATCAGCAACAGTTCTTTTTAGATGATGCTTGAAGGACTTAACTCCAGACTCCCAGAGTCCTCCGAAATTAGGGGCCCGAGGGGGAAGAAATTTCCAAGAGATATTTTCCATTGCTAAAAACTCGGGTAAAATTTCATCAGGAAAATTAACAAGTGAAGCGAGTTTTTTTCAATTCTTTGTTGGCTCCTATAAAGGTTTTACTATTATCACTAAATAAGATTGTGCATTTCCCTCGACGTGAGAAGAATCTTTTCAGGCAAGCAATAAATGCTTGTGATGCCAGGTCAAAAACTATTTCAAGATGTATAGCCTTAGTAACCAAACAAACGAAAATAGCTACATGCACCTTATGTAAATTACCCTTTCTTTGATTTTTGTACCTTATGAAAAATGGACCGCGAAAGTCTACACCTGTGTTAGAAAATACAGGGTTGGGATTTACTCGCTCTAGAGGTAAATTCCCCATTAATTGGCCTAAGGGAGTAGGTTTGCGCCTAAAACAAGTTATGCAGTTGCGCACAACCTTTCTTGGGATATTTTTGCCTCCAATGGGCCAAAATTCTTGCCAAACAAAATGTAGTAATGATTGAGGTCCTGCGTGAAAGTTCGTTAAGTGATAATACTGGAAAATTAGAGTGGTAATTTTGTGCTTTTTAGGCAGTATTATATGATGTTTATGATTATAACTAACATCTGCATGAACCAATCTACCACCTACTCTTAACAAATTGTCTGCATCTAAAAAACATTTAAGTGACTTATAGGACCTTTCTTCAAAGTTTCTCCGTTTTTTAAGGCCTTTATCTCTTTATAAAATTCACTTACCTGAATAATTTCGATTAATTTCTTTTTTGCTCTTTCCAATTCACTATTTGTGATTGAACCGGTAATTTTTGTTTTATTCTTAATATTGATTAAAAACCTGCAAAGAAAACTAAATACACGAATTAATTTTACATAGTCATTACTTATGGCTAAAAAATCCTGAAGAAATGAAATATTGTTTACAGAAGATCAAATAATGTTTGACTGTGATTTAAGTTCAGTCAGATATTGTTCATCTGAAATTACAGACTCATCAAGTTCAACATTAGAATGTTTTTTAGAGTCCGGTAAACAGTCAGGACCACACCACCATAAGTCATTGGTTAAGAGCTCATGAGGGCTCAAACCTCTAGATATTATATCTGCAGGATTAAGTTGGGAAGAAATATGTTTCCACTGGAAGTTTTCTGTTAGAGTTTGTATCTTTGATACCCGAGTAGCAACAAAATTTTTTAGTTTATATGGAGGTGTCTTTATCCAGGCAAGTGCAATTGTTGAATCTGTGTAACAGATTGTTTCACTGATTAGCATATGAAGAGAAGGACGAATTCTTTCTATCAACTGCGAGAGAAGGATACACGCTGACAACTCTAAACGAGGGATCGAAATTACTTTAATGGGAGCGACTCTTGATTTACTGGCAATAAGTTTATTGACAGCTGTGCCATCTTCCATAATAGACTTCATATAAACTACCGCTCCGAAAGCAGCTTCAGAAGCATCAGCATAACCTACTATAATAGTTCTTTCATAAGATTCTGTCAAGATATGTCTAGGAATTTTGAGATTTTCGATGACTTTCAAAGATGTCACAAAATTCGACCATTCTGGCTGAATTGATTGCGGGAGAGTATCTTCCAGGTTCAATTGTTGGATCCATAATTTTTGCATAAAAATTTTGGCCTTTGTGATAACAGGACCAACGAGACCTAATAGATCATACAAACGAGCGATAACTGATAACACGTTTCTTTTAGTGTAGAAAGGCTTGATCTTTAAGTATACCTTAAAGAGAAAATAATCTTCTTTTTGTTGCCAATTCAGACCCAAAGCTTTTATTGAAGAATGTCGATCAACGAGAAAATATTGTTGGTTAGTTGCCTCAGAGCTATTATTTATGACTTCAGATGAATTTGAAGTCCATTTATGAAGCTCCATGCCACAAGTTTGCAGCATTTGTATCAACTGCCTTTGTAATTCCTGGGCTGCTTCTAAAGTAGCAGCACCCGAGACAATATCGTCCATATACACATCTGTTAGTGTAACTTCCGAAGCTAACGGAAATTTTTTCTCTTCATCCAAAGCGAGTTGCTTCAAACAAAGAATGGCCAAGAATGGAGCCGATTTTGTGCCATAAGTGACAGGGTTAAGACGATAAGTAGTTGGAGACTCATTCATATTTTCCTTCCATAATATTTTTAGTAGATTTCCTTGCGATTCATCAATTAATATTTGACGGTACATCTTCTTAATATCTGCCGTAAATGCGTATTTATAAGTCCTAAATCTAGTCATTATTTCAAAAATATTTTCTTTCACTGCACCGGCAAGAAGCAAATCATTTAAACTTTGTCCCGATGTACTAGGGGCACTGGCATTAAATACAACCCTTAATTTTGTAGTTGAGTTTTCAGGTTTGTAAACTCCATGGTGCGACAAATAATAAGATCCTTCACACATGTCATTATTCACTTTTTCCATATGACCCAAACTTTCATATTCTGCAATAAATTCTATTGTAGTAGGAAGTAGAACATTTTTATTTTTTATAAGTAAGCAGGTAGAGGAAGTATGCTGTGAAGCGGCCAAAGTCACATCTGTTGGCGATAAATCAGTTCTCGGCTCCGAAGGAATTGCTTCGGAATGAGTAACATTTTCTCCTCCGATCAAAGGTTTGCTATGTCTGTGGAAGAGATAATTATGATTACCATTGCAGATGTTACACACATATTTAGATTGGCGACAAAAAGCTAATTTGTGCCCTGGTTTTAAGCACAACACACAGAGGGAGAGTTTTTTAACCATATTAAACGTTCCACAGCATTTAAATCAAGAAAACTTTTGCATTTATAGATAGGATGATTTGCTGATAGACGACAAACAGAACACTTTGATGAAGTGTCATTTACCTTTGTTACTAAAGTACGTGGTTTAGAACTTTGGGAAATAAATTTCGATTTTGGTGGTTGAACGATATTACTTTGCAAATTTTCTAAAATTTGACATCTTTTTTCAATAAATTTTATAAAGGTATCCCAATCAGTTAGCTCATTTGACGTCAAAGTCATTTCAAATTGTTTACGCGAATTTCTACATAACAATATTAATCAACATAGCTTCACTTAGTTTATTCAAATATAAATTCAATAATTTTAGAGCTCTTAAATGTTTATGTAATTGATCAACTAATGATCTTAAATCTTTAGCACTTTCATTGTGCAACTTTTCAATCGAAAATATTTCATTAATGTGAGTATCAACAATAAGTCTTTTATTATCAAATCAATCTTCCAAAGCTTTCATTAAGGAATGAAATGTATCGTCATTCGATATCATCTGAGCCGCACTTCCAACTAAGCATGATTGTAAATAATAAAGCTTTTGCGACTCTAAAAGTTGTTTGTTAGAAGAAATTAACGAATCAAATTGAACTTTAAAAATGTTCCATTCCTCAAAATTACCCGAGAATTTTGGTAATGGGATTTCTGGCAGCTTGATATTAACATCATTAGATTTATTAATTTTTGCATTCCCATTTTCATGCATGCAATTATTAAAAAGTTTTTTCAAGCTTACCTCCAAATTTAGGAGATCCGAGTCGATATCCTCAAAACTATTTTCAATTTCCACTAAATCTTCATCTTTTTTCACAACTTTGTAGTATTCTTGTCTTAAAAGTTCAAACTCTTGATTTAATTTACGCACTTTATCCAACTTGACTTCAATTTCTTCTATTTCAACATCCTCTAACTGCTGATCCTTTATTGACTTTAATAGTCTAGTTATTTGAGCCTTGATTTATTTAAGTAATGTCTTGACGAAGTAATGTCTTTCTCCATTATTATTTACTATTCAAATCGAAATTTAATTAAAATTCAAACTCCGCGAGCGGACCAAATTTTATGGTACGAATTTACCATATGTTTAAGCTGGTTCATTTCAATTTTTTAATAAGTGGACTGTAATCTTATTTAAAATCAAACGACAATTCGAAAGACAACATTTTATTTCATCGAGGTTCACCGACCCCGCGACGACTCAGTACGAAACTGTTTTTGAAAACTGATCCCATGTCAGCAGGGTTACAATAAAGTTTATCGCTGAAGCCAAGTCAGCGCATGGTTGCAAGATTCTAACAAACAGCGCCAACGAAGCGGTAACAGTATCTATCTGTCTATCTGTGAATAAGATCATTCAAAAGCATTTTGTGTTAGCCGGATATTTTTCTATGAGACGCCAAATTTGTAGACTAAATTTATTTTGTCAAATTTTGATTGAAATCTATTCACAAGAAATCTGTTAAATCCATCTGACTGATTGACCGACAGTGAAAAGAATATGATAATTTCAAAACTTAAAGAACAAATGAATAAAATTAGGTGCACAGATTTAACACTCAAGGTGCATATCTGTGTGTAATTTTGAATTCAATCCGTCAAGGGATTGAAAGTGTATATATTTGTGCTTTCGCATGCATGTAAACGCCTTAATAAATGCTAAAAATATATCAACCAAGGCAAATGAAATTTAGAATTCAAATTTGGCATCTAAAGCGTAATTTATCAAATATTGAACTAAATTTGTTAAGTCTTTGTGTATGTGCCAATTTTTTCATTCACGTGTGTATAAACGCGGTAATTCAATAACGCTACAATAAATAAATGCAATTAACGCTTAAATAAATGTAATTTGGAATTTGTGATTAAAATTGTACTTTTTTGTGATGGACGCTATTTGGAAGATAAAAAGAATCTTCTCACTGGGCTATACGTCAGCCAGACATTGGTAGACAAAGAGAAGGTGTAAAAAATATGTGTACATTTTGACTATTTCTTGCTTAAATGATCTAAAGCAATTAAACTGGTCCCTTGCAAAAACTTCCTCATTTGTATCGAAACAGTTAAAAAGTATTTTGTTTAAAAATTAACTTAATTGTAAATTTTTAAATTTCTACTCCTGAGTTATTGCACTGCTCAGAAGGATTTTGTTCTCCATTTTTTCGAAATATTGCTTGAAAGTCGCCAGAGTCATGAGATGCGATTATGCGACCAATCTGGTTAGAAGAATAATTTGAATTATCTGCCTTTGGCGTCCGCTTTGTGTGCCTAGAATATTGCCTTTTCACGTTGTTAAATGATTAATATGGAAGGCATTAAAACATTTCATTTTTTATTGATATGATTTGAAAATATAAACTCAATTGAATCAGTTTATGAAAAATTAAAAAAATGTATATATTTCAAAATAAAAGACGAAGTGAAAGTTATATTTATAAGTTATATATATATAACCTCAGTTAATTATTTATAAGAGTACACCATTAAAAGTTTTAGTCAATGCATTTGAATTTCATCATATCATTTTAAAATTTCGAAACAAAATTTCTATAAATCTGAATTAAAAATTAATTTAAAACTAAGGGAAAAATGAATGAATACTGAAATGAAATTAGTATCATTAAACACGTAATTTATGAGTCTGAGATTATTATTATTTTTTTTTTTGTAAAATAAATGTTTTGGAAGATATGAACAACAATTTCCATAATCAAGTCATAACAAATACTCATCTGGCAACGGTTATGTCTAGCTTTGCACTCGATTAACATTCTACTTGAAGCCTCTTTCTAGATTTCTTTTATATCCTCTTTCCTCTGACTGAATATTTTTTAGCAACATGGTGAATCATCTCTATAAATTTCGAATAATTATAAACTGCTATTAATTAAAGCAAGGCATTAGATTCACTGCAAATTTAATATTCGTATGAGCGATTATTTACTTTTGACAACTATCATTGGACGATTAATAATAAGAGCGATTTCTGAACCACATGCATTAGCCTTTTATTTATTTAGATACTATTATAGAATCACATTAATTGCAGAATAAATAAATAAGGATATTGGTACTTCTAGAATGTTGATATTTAGATTAGTCTCGTCTGTTATTACATAATTTTACAGTTTACTCTCAATAATAGAAACAATAATGTGCACACAAAAATGAATTTAATGTTTTTGCAGTGACCGCGAGTATAAATTCAGTAATTGAAACAACGGAAAGTATTGTTGTATAATCCACGTAAAAATATTTAAAAAAGGAATTGAAACCTGCTGTGGCAAATCACAAATTATCATCTGAGAACATTATTTTTTTTAAAGTCAAGTCGTATAAATACGATAGAAAAGAATCATGTTCTCAATGACTTATATTTCGCTATCTCCAAAATTTAGAAAAACGATGGTTTTTGACCATCTCAAAGTCATCGGGCTCTAAATTCTTTTTTTTTTCGAGGCCAGAATATTTTTTCCGCGAAAAACCTGTTTAAACCGGTTTTAAACAATCACGTTACTATCAGATTATGCATGCGTCGATATTTAGAAAACAATAAGCGATGTCCCCCCCCCCATCTCAAAATAGTTCGAGCTCCAAGACTTCGATGCCAGATTTATTTATTTATTTGCAAAAATTTAGTTTATACTGGTTTGAAATGATCACCGGACTATTGTATTTATAAATCGTCAATTTTTAGAATTTTTTTTTTAGAAAATTTTTAGAAATATTTTTAGAAAATTTTTTGCCAGCTTGAAAAATTGAAACTTTCTATACCTGCTCTCGCTATTTTGCGACCCTCCTTTTATTGGCCAGATAGGAGAATTGTGTACAAGGCGGACATTCGTGTGAAGTTGTAAGTTTTTGTTGGCCATAAGTCGCCAAATGTGACAACCTTCTTTATCTTTTCTAATCACCCTAAAAACGAAAAATTGAGGCCTTAGAAGCGATAAATCGCCAATTTTCTGCTCGTGCATTTTGTGGCTTCAAAAACCCTAAACCGAAACAACGTTATGTTCTCACATGATAAAATTATTAAAGTTAAAAAGAAATGTACAAAATTCAAATTATCAGCATCACTGAAAATTTAATTAAAAATCCATTCTATGATCAATATAACAACATTTTTTTAACACTATTATTAAAAAAAAAAAAAAAACTTACCAATACCTGATGAAAATGTTTTGAAGAAATTGTCGATTGAAAAATAAAATTTAATACGAGAGAATTTAAGATCATAGAATAAGTTACGAATTGAGTGACTTAATTATGTGTAGTTTTCATGAAAATTACTCACAAGAGTTCTCAAAAAATGGGAAGAATGAAAAACTTAGTTGTTTAAAAATAGTTTTTTTTTAAACGTAATACTTTCATTGTCTGAAACATAAGTAGAAGGATATCCTAAAGATAACGAATGACTCACGCTTCACCGAGCAAGGATGGTATCGTCCTTGACCGCTGGCTCTAGTGCTTGGCCTCTGTCCAATGCACCCAGGTGTTTCCGTTTCTGAATCATTTAACATGCGAGATCGTTCAATTTTAAAATAGTAGGCATAGGTAGGAGCAATAAATAATTTTTATTCAAAATGTGAATTTATTATAAAAATTGTAAAACAATTTGCATCTAAAATTCTCAAAACTCATTACAAAATTTGAAATGAATTGTGAGATTTCATATTCTGATGATGATTAGGTGTGTGCCAAAAATGGCGTTACGCCTGTAAAAAGTTCATATATATTTTTTTCTTATTCATATTTCATATATGATAATATCAAATTTCTTAGCTAGTTAAATGTTGTGGAAAAACTGCAACAAATTCAACCGAACCTCTGAAATTATTTTCTACATTCTTTTACGTTTGTACAACTTTCTAGGAGTATACATAGTAATTTAAAATCAAATTAATTAAAATTTAGATATATAGTTAATCCAGTAACGTCATTATTATCATGTTCGACTTAGTTAAATCTAAAAAGTATTTTTTCCATTCTTTATTTGAAACCACTGTCACCCAACATCTTAGAAAATGAATAAACGCTAGTTTGAAACCGATTCTGTGACTGCTCTGCTCTGTAAGAGAGTTCAATGTGTCGTGGTAAGCTATCCACAGACAGCTATTCCGACCCGCCGGAATGCATAGGGATAATTCTGAATCTCGCCCGTACTAGGCACGCCCGTCATCGGTAGGGGGTAACTGACCCGACACCATTTCTATATCTATCAGGATGGCGAGAAACAATCACCATATTAGAAATATCTTATCCCCATGACTGAAGTGTGTCCCGGTTGAGATATGACATGGGTAGCAATCTCCTTATTGATATGGAGTTTGAGATCGAAAGGTGTATGCAGACTGGATGATTTCAAATGAAGTCAATTTATATGGGGTCAGTCTTATGACTAGCATAACGGCGTCAGTCATTAAATGTTTAAAGTTATTTACACTGTGACATAACATTTTTTTCTTGTACTCTAATTCTGACAACACATGTTTTTTTAAGGAAAATTTTGCATCAAATCATATTGATATTCTTTATATATAAAATCTCAAATAATGTGCAATAAGTCAAATAATTTATTTCATCTATTCACAGACGTTTAAAAGCTGACCATTTTACGTGTTTAATTTTAAAAGTACCCATTTTCTAACTGGGCATAGATACTTTAAAGCTTATCTGAAATGTTTCAGTTTGTCACTTGTTGATCTATAATTGTAAAATCTATGGTGCCATGTGCTTGATACTGGTATTCATCAAGATTTTTCTGACAGATGTTTAATTGTTACTAAGGCAATAAAGCAAGGGCTTCCCTCTTTACTTTTATTCAGAGCAAATTATGCCTTTTCTTCGCTTTGTGCAAAAATTGGCAGCCTTTTTTATTATTTTACTTAGAAAATAAATTCTGTTTTAGTATTTGCTTGTTTATTTTTCATTTTTAACCTTATTTTTATTTCTTTAATAAATTTTTTTTCCTCGTATACGTAGTATAAGGGAAGTATAGTAATCGTCAAAAAATTCGAACTCGAGATTTTGACGAATCTCCGCGTTTTAGACCTCCCTGAATTCGAAAAACACATTTTTAGAAAATGTACGTCTGTCTGTCTGTGACAAAGATAACTGAAAAAGAATTGGAGCTAAACAGTTGCAATTCAATATACAGTCTTAAAAAGTCCGTGCTGTCTGGCCGCTTGAATTTAAGTAAACATGATAATTACAAAACGAAGAGAGCTAGATAGATAAAATTCAGTACACAGATTTAGCATCTATAGTGTAGACACGTATCAAATTTTGAGCCAAATCCAACAAGGAATCGACTGTCTGTCAATCTGTATATTCAGAAATATGTAAACGCAATGACTTAAATATATCAAATTTGGCACGAGATTTTGTAACTAGAAATGCAGTTTCGTGTCAAATTTTGGTTTCAATCGGTTGATAAAAACGTTTCTAATACGCGAATTCAGTTTTTGAATACTAACTGAATGCCAGAGATTAATCGCCAAAATACTCGCCAAGGATGGCATGAAAGATTCAGTCGAAATTCACGCCAAAAGTTAATATTTCGTAACTATTGTACGCCAATACCATGTAAGGCATCCTCAGAGTCGAACCTTTATGAAAGAGTATGCGAAAAAGTTTTAGAGAGATCACTCCCGCTGGTTAGTTTATTAATTTTATGTATTTAGAATTATTCATTATGTAATGTTCCTTATTCAGAATTTGTTATTTTTTGGCTTTTCATTTATGAAAGTTTTCTTTTCATCATGCTTCTTCATCTTTTTGATTATTTAACTATTTATTTAATGTGGCTGTATGTATGCATGTGAGTGATAATATTTTTGTTTCATTTTTTTATGTGATTTGCATCTGCATCTGCAACTTATATCTTTAAAACTCCTTCCCACTGTTTTTTTTTTAATTTCTTAGTTTCTGCAATTTTGTGTTATACTCGTTGGCGCACAAGAAATCTTCTCATGAGTTCTAAAAAAAATTCGCAAGCAATTCCAAAGTGACGCATCACTTTTGGTATATATTATTTGAATGAGAATCAATTCCCTTGTAAATTAATTTATTTTATAAAAATACTTAATTTAGAAATAAAAAGTCTCATGTCTTTTGCAGGGTGCGACAGTGGATTTGGTCACGAACTCGCCCAAAGGCTAGACGATTTAGGCCTGCAGGTGTTTGCAGGCTGCCTGAACCCTGAGGGTGAGGGGGCGAAGAACCTCAAGAAGTCCGCATCAGCTAAACTGCAGGTATTGCCCCTGGACGTCACTTCCGAGGAGAGTGTCGACAAATTTCATAAACAAGTGGTACAGAAAATCAAGGACAACAGTAAGTATTTGATGGAAATAATATTTTGGAAAAATATTAATATTCATTTAATACTGCACCTCCGTATTAAAGTCAGGTTTGATGATAAATGAGTAGTGGTGTAGTGACTAGATGTCAAGGATATAAAAATGTCCTGATTTCAGTCTTATGCAGCTCTACTTTAATCATACATTAATGTATGTTTATCACTTTTTGGAATGAAATTTTATGAAGGGATGAAAAGATAATATCACGCCTCGGTTCCCTATATATTTACTGATCTACGAATGACTGAGGAAATTGGTACGATCAATGGGAATTTTCATGGAGGTACGATACTAAAGAACTCTGAACTTTGAGTCGAGACCTTCGGTCAACTTCGGGTAACATTCGTAGACTGTGTCCATGAAATGTATTTATCTTCAGTGTTTTAACGAAATGCTTAATTAGTTTATTTAACCATCAAATAATTTAGAAAGTTTACAGGATTATTGAAATAATAGTATCAATCAAGTCTGAATCCTTCGTATGCCTTATTTCATTTGAGAAGAATATCTATTTTAAAATTGGTATAGCGCAGGTACCCTAGCCTGTGCTTGTACAAGAGCTGTGCAGGCACAATATGTCTATAAAATAACGTGAAGTGTTCCGAATGCTCTTGTTAGCAATCAATTAAGCAAAGTTTTACAAATTGCGATGCAACTATACAGTATTTTCGATTTTTTAAGATGGAGAAAATTACCAACTTTATTAGGAACCCGACCAATTATACTTGGCCAAATGTTTTTCTAATATCTTATAATTCACGGATTTTGTATTTTTTCACAAATTTATTTCTTTGACAACTAGGCAAATAGTATTTTCTTAATCGACTTCGCTGCTAACCCCTCAACCCAAGGCCCTATGCGGTTGTCGGAAAATTGACATTCACTTCGGCAACATCCCTGCACTGATTTTCTAACGTGCGTGTTATTTTATCCATTAATTTTTCGATATCAGGATCATCAGTTACCTCAACATTTTTATAGTTATAACATCTTGCTAATTTTATTTCCCAATGTATAGCAAAACTACAGTTATGGTACCAGTCCACTCTGTAAACACTCCGAATTCGACAACTGTTCCCTGTTTCTATTTCTTAAAGCCTAAAAATTTTTTTCTCATCCTATTCTGGTTTCATCACTTTACTTTTATCCATAAATTTTAATCAATATGTCCAATATGCTTTATGCTTTTACAATTATATTCGAATGTCAGTACTTGGTACGTCAACTTGTTATTGCCCAGAAAGTATTGAAGAGTTTACTTTAATTTGGCATTTAATCCATTGTGTCATAGAATTATAAATGTGCCTTATTTTCAGAAATCGAAATCATATATACTATTGTGATTAACTTTCTTAATAGAGAGGGCTTCCGTGAGAGGGTTCGGAACACTCATGCTGTTTTACAGTTATCTTGTAATTGGGCATTAAATCTTTCTAGTATGTTGCAGTGAATTCATCTTTTTATTATTGTCTTCAAATTTTAAAACTTAATTTTTCCAAAGTAAGATTTCTTTAACTATAGATATTTAATTTTTGTTTACTTTTTATTTATTTTATAATGGTTGCTATTTAGTCAGCAAGGAAAAAATAAGCTTATTTTTTTAACTTTTTACCTAATTTTTTTTTGGGGGGGGGGTGCATTAAAAGTTATTTGTAATTAAAATTAGCTTAAACATAAATTTGTGGTAAGCTCCATGAAGACACAAAATTTAAGATAAGACGATTTATTATTTCATCTTAAATCAGACATGCCCAATTTGCGCATCAAAATTAATTTTCTTGCTCCGTTGTTCACACCTATTATCCAAAAACTTTATCTATTATCTATTGTGAAACCTGTGATTCACTTCTATTATCAAACTTCATTCTTTACTGTAGTCAAGAAATACTAAAGAAGCTGCTGTCTGATAAGATAGAAAATTTTTATCACAGGCGTGTCTCACAGTAGAGAATATGTCAATTTGTAGAGAAAATCTCCTTCCTCAGTTCAAAATGTCAATACTCTTTTATATTTACAGAAACGCAAAAGCATTTAAAGTAAAATATCATTATATGATGGCACGTTTATCCTCAGCTAAAATGTATTTAATGCTGTATAAGCTTTGATGGTTTTAAAGATTACATTCTTTGGTTATAACTTGCAAAATATGTTCATGATCACGCCATCTTTGAGTACAACTGCATTATTTTCTTACTTTTAAAGATCCCTTTGGATTTTTTTTTAAAAATATTTCTTCATTGATTTTGAAGTGTTGTTGTCCCCATTCTCGCGTCATTACTTTTAACCACCCAATCAAAATATGCTCTTAAATTGTAAGAATTTGATTTTCTGTTTTAAACGCAGCATAATCAATGTTGCGTCTCAAATCAAATGTTATTGATCATCAAATGAAGCTCGTTTTTGACCAAAATATGACGTTTCGTAATCAACCAAACGAGCAGTCATAAAATATCTGCAACGAATCCCATTTTAGATGACTTGCTTTTTTCTCCCTTATTATCTTTGCTGGGAGTTTTATTACACTCAGAAAGCGATAAACAATTTCCATGTGAGTTACAGTTCAGATATAGATCTTATTTGTAGATCTTTCTATAAATAAAAATTTGTATTTCCGTTTTGTACGAATCTACTTTTATATTATTGTCAAGTGTCTATTAAACTTGGAATTATTTCTTTCTATTGCAAAACTATGTCGGTTTTCAGGACATTATTGATAAGTTACAATGATATTTATCGAAAATTTTGTTTAGATCAAAATGTGAATTTTATGTATTACTTGCTAACATTTACAATTTTTTGATGATTACAGTACTTTCTATTTGAAAATGAGAATGCAGAAATTTAAATAACCCGTTTTTTTTAAATGAATAATAATAAGGAATAACATTTCTAGAATTTTGCTTCTTTTCGTAAGTAAAATTGATACATTTTGTAAATATTATACTTAGATTGCTTATGTATATATGTAAAATATACTTTAACCGTTGCGTGGCCGAATAGGACAGACTTTTGAAATTTTAACTCGGATTTATTTCATTCTGAGAGACATCATTTATTCAAGAAACAAACAGTCATCAAAGATGCGCAAGTCTACATTGGGACACAAGAGCAAAAGAAACAGCAAAGTTTCCTTTCAGCGATTTTACTATGAAATTTTGATAGAGATTTCTTTGATACATGTCGATTTAGGAAAAGGAATCTTGGGTATCTTTGAAAGAATGTTGTAAGCATTATGGATTTTTATCCCTTCACTTCGAAGCGTAAGAAAATGCTGAAGTCATCAGTTTTCTAAAGCGCGTGTAGAATAAATTAAATAAAAAAAGTGGGAATTGGATCAGGAAATAAGAGAAAATTTTAGAATGAAAATATGGGCTAAATTACGATAAAAATTAGGAAATTAATTAGGATTTAAATTAGAGTTATCATTGCACACACACACACACACACACACACACAATAAATTTATAAAAAAGTTAATAAATTGGTTTTTATGATTTCCAGAGCTCTGGGCAGTCGTTTGTAATGCTGGTATGAATGATGGTGCTGAGATCTTCTGGACCAATACGGACATTATCCAAAGAGTCATAGACGTGAACACCTTCGGTGTAGTTCGAGTCACAAAAGCATTTCTGCCTCAGCTTTGCAAGTCCAAAGGAAGAGTCGTCACAGTGTGCAGCGCAGCAAGTAGGTTCATCCAATTTTTATTAGTCGAAACTTTTTCATGTTTATTAAAATAAATGAAGGGGAAATGATTGTTTTGTACTGCTAGGAAGAACAAATGAAAGAAAAACCAACAGAAAGTAACAGAAACAAAATATAATTACCTGGAAGGATTTATTGCAAAAGACTCAACAATATTTCAATTCATTCTCAATATAATAACCACGAGAACTGTAGCACTTGTCACGCTGTGGGATAAGTTTCTTATAATCCAGTATCATAGAAGTCTATCGGTTTATCATCCCAGTATGTCATAGCTGTTCGCAAGTCTCCGTCTGTGAAGAAATGGATGGCCGGACTGGAATTCCTTCAAGAGCAAGAACGAGAAGTTGCCAGAAGCAAGATTGCGACTATAGGTAGATGGCCAATCAGCTATCAGCAAAACTTCTGCAGTAAAATTTTTTTGTGGAATTTGCCATAAGCAGGCGAGTGTTCTGTTGGATCAACACAAAACTAACATGAATATCCCACGCGTCTTGTTCTGAACTGATAATGGATTTTGAATTGTTATACATGCACAGCAATTTTCTCATTCGAAGATAGCGATTATATATCTTCTTTTTTCATTTCGAATATTTTACATTTTAGATCCTCATATAAGTGCAAAATTAGGGAACCGAACCAAAAAAAAAAAAAAAAAAATTGTCTACCTTTTTTAAAAAATAATTTGGATACAACGCCATTAGATTAAGTTAGTCATGTAAAAAAGAACTTATCGATTTTACCAAGCGTTTATTTTGGAATTTGAGGATGCACATTGATGACCTCGAACAGCAATGAGCTGACAGTTACATCCCATACCCAGATCCAGTCCCAGATTTAGAGAAAAAGAATAATTGATTGGTTGATAGAAGGTTTCACATCAGTTAACAAAGCAAATTTTTTAGAAATGAACTATAAAGAGGAGCACATTCCATCTGCCAGACAAGGATCCCTCCCCCCCCCCTAAAAAAACACTCTTGCTTTGAAGGAATTTTATGCTCGGAAGCAGTCTTTCAGTCTTTAGATGTTTTTGATTTTATGGTGCAATAGAAACTGGAATAGCTCCGTTTGATAAAAGGTTTTTATTTTGATATATATTTTTATATTAGTTATGTAACTATTGATCTAAAAATAATATATGTACGAAAATTATTTCTTTATTACATATATGTCAAACAAACAAATATTTTTCAAACCTTGGAACTACTTACCCTCGCTATACCACTGATAAAACAATTCAGATAAAGAAACATCTCTAATAAAACGGTTACTAGGTAATTAAATCTGTTTGTAATAATAATTGCTATTCATCAAATTTTTCAAAAAAAAAAAAGCCGCTAAAACGTTTGCTTAAAAATATATTAATAACTAGCCGCCTTTGGCGACCAGCCGGTTCGCCAGTATTACCGCTCACTACAATTTTCAATTAAATATTTTAAGTAACTGGTCTCTTAATAGATTTTCAAACAAAACATTTTTAATCTTCAAATTTTGAAAGTCATACCAAACTTATACTGTTGTTTAGATCGTTTCTTTCAATTTACTATACATATTTTGCTAATTTGTTGTCATTTCCGGTAAAACTTCAACTTTAATTTAAAGTGGAAATGATGAAATTGCAATTAATATAAAAATATTTTTTAATAAAACCAAGCATTTTATTTTATTTGTCATCTTTATTGCTATTTATTTATTATTATTATTGAATATGAGTATTGCAAACAGAATCTCTCGGTATTTAAGTCTTATGTGAACTACAAAATATTTTTCATAATTTATGTAATATCTCAAAGAATAATTCAACAAAAATTTCTCAGATTCAGCATAAAATTCAGTTTTTAGTTTTGCTTTCAAAAGGATTGAAACGAAATCAATAATAATATTTTGTTCCGGCCTATAAATATATTTCAAAAATTATGAAGTCTAAATTTAATGCAATAAGGTATCATATTCTGAGAAATATTCTGGACACACCAAATTTTAAATAAATGAATGAATGTTTCTATTTTCCCCGATCAATTAAGACTTATTAATGAAACTTTGAATGTTAAAAATTTAGAAAAACTCAACATTTTCATAATCTTAGTTCAATTAATCTTGAGAAACCTGCGCGCTGATTGGCGTATTTTCTTTGAAACGATCGATGGAAAATCTAAAATTATCCTTTTTTTATTGAATAGTGATATTTTCATAAATCAGTCAGTTTAAGTGATTGATTTAGTTGATTGGAAATTAACTCTTTTTATTTAAAATATTAGTGTTTCAAGAACATTTTGTTATTCATAATTTCCACAGCAGAAGCTTAATGTAAAATCGAAAATTCGTTATTTATTAGAGCATTTATTAAATCAAGTTACATAAAATATAATCATTTTCCATTTAGACCATTTTAGCAGATCTATGACTTACTAAAGGTTTACAAATCAGCTGTGTGGCCCTGATTTGAATGAATATCCTGTTCATATTAAACAAAACTTGCCTTAAAATATCATGATTTATTGGATTAATAATATAGAGAGTGTAAAAGATCATAAAATAATTTTTCTTGAATTTATTTTTTAGAAAAAATAATATTTCATATTTGTTTCATTTCCTACAGACACGTGCCGAAAATTATATTTTTGCAGATTTCATTTCCAAAAAGGTTTAATTTATTTTTAATTGGTGTTTTAATCAATGTGATGGCAACACTTTGAAAAAAGCTAATTTTTTCCCATGAATGCAAAACGTGCTTAATCTTAATTTTTATTTTTTACGAAAATTTTTTTTGAAAAACATAGTTAAAATATTTATTTAAAAATTCATTAAAAATAGAAATTTAATTTTAAGATTAAAACATTAGTATCATTTAAAAGATAAATTTTTGATCTTTAACTTCATGTAAAAATCTTTTTTATGCGGTAATATTTTCGGAAGTTATAGCAGAAACACGTCAAAACTTCGCTTAATTTTTAAATAAATAAAATTCTAATTAAAAATTCGAAAAAATAACCCCCAGGTGCACATTCTCGGTCTCCAAGGTATACACATACCAAATTTGGTAGCTGTAGGTTGAATGGTTTGGCCTGTAGAGCGCCAACATACACACACACACACACTCACACATTGAGCTTTATTATAAGTATAGATAATAAAATATAAATAAGCCGCTTAAAAATATATTTTGCCAGCAAAGAAATTATCTAAAGACTATATTGTGCAATTCAAAGATTCATAAAAATATTCAAACTTGTATAATTAAATGGACTCAAAATTGGTAATTTTCTCTATTCTACTGCGTAGAATTTCAACAGTATAAACTTTATTTTATTGATCAGAACAACAAGTGTGTGATAAAAGTTGTTACTAAGAAATTAAATCTCCTTGAGATAATAATTGCTGTTCGTCAAATTTCCCGACATAATAAATTGTTGCTTAATTTATTATTAATTTTTTTGGCTTCAACGCAAAGTCATAAAAAAGTAGCTATTATTGCATAACACTGAATATTCCTAAAAATTCTGAAATATGCATTATCACTTTCAAGTGATTTGAAATGAATGATTTTCACAATTCTACTACGTAAATTTTGAACAGTGTAAAATAGTATAACATTTTGACATATTTAATCAAGCACAATCAAAATAATCATATATTACTACAGAAATAATAGATGTCTGTGTTTGAAATGTCCATGCAAAATCGTGGAGTGAAGTTTGATTATTTAATAATAAAGGCTATTTCAGAATAACAAAGAAAAGAATGATTCGTTAATTGACTAGGAAGTCACGCTGTTACGTCATCTTGTCAGTAATTTTGAATAAATTTCCTGCAGTTTTTCCTTCAGTTTCTAACACAATCCTTCATCAAAAAGATTTTCGAGGTTTCAAAGTTTTGAAAAGAAATTTGTTAGTGTTAGGTCTAGACGTGAAACCAATAGCTAATAATAATAATTTAATATAAAAAAAGTCTCAAAGAAAAATATTTTTGAAAAAAAAATACGTACATTATTTTCTATATGAAAATTATGAAATGTACCACAACTATTATGGATAGAAAATTTTGTGCATATCGATGGAAAATGTTGTGGGGTATATGTTAAAAAGTTTTAACAGTTTCAGTAACAAACAGCAACGCTTTGTTCTACATGAAAACAAGAATGCAGACTAGAAGAAAGCATTCACAAAGCATTAATGTAAGCAGCAGCACACTAATAGAAAATCGTCATTAATCAACTGTAACGGTACAAAGCGCTCAGAAAGAACTCGCTGGAGATTTCGCTTAGCTACTCGCTTTAGTTCAATTAAACTGCTCTTTCTCTCGATTCGACTAATACTATTCACTTTCTAGGGATTTTATAGTCTACTTGACACGGCATTGAATCTTGAATACTTCGCGGAATATTAATTTCAGTTACCCTTCCAAAAGATTTAATTGCTTTCTGAAAAGAAAAGTTAAAGATATGGAAGTTTCGCATGGGTCTGTTGATCATTCTTAATTTCCACGTTCTTCAGATTGTTAACTACTTTTCTTAATATTCTTTTGCTTTCAGTATCGAAATTAAGAATAAAGAATCTTCATAAAATGGCATTCGATTTGTTAGTTTCAATGGTTTTAATTTTACAAACTATTATAAATACTGTGTTTATTATATTATTCATTACTGTGTCTTTTAATTAAATATACAAAATATATTGATGTTCGTTAACTATCATTAGCTTTTGTCATAATTTCATTACTTTTTTAAGAAGTAACTTAGATCTTATCTAGTGGTTTAGCTGCTAGATATTTAATATTTCCATATTTAATTTAGCAAGACATAAGATCAGTGCCCGGTTTCTCGCCAAGCATCACAAGATAGAATCAACCTTCTAAAAACACTCCAAAAGTCCGCTATCTTGAATGGCTACAAGATACGATAATAAACGGCTTTTAGAGTTGCAATAAAAATGATCATAATTTTATATTTGTCGAAATATTTCACCAACATTTATCTTAAGTCGGGCCCTTAATTATTATCTAATGAAAGCCTTTGTATTATGTTTCAGGTCTGTATACGTATGCCGGTATGGTACCTTACTGCATGAGTAAGCACGCAGCGAAAAGCTTTTGCGATGGCCTGCGTTTAGAAATGTACAGATTTGGTGTCAAAGTTGTTACAGTCGAGCCTTGGATGTACAAGTACGTTTTTTCTATATTTAACTCATTGATCATCATGAGCGTTTATCATATGAGCATCCTTATAAGCTGGCATTAAATAAATCTAAGACATTATAATTCGATCCAAAAGTTATACATAAACGATTAATACCTGAAGTATTAATGGATTCTTAATTGAATCATTTAGACAGCACATTCCTGAATTGGAAGATGTCAGGTAATTCGATAGTAACAATAACAAACAGTTCGAAGATTAAGTAAATCTTTCGAGGTTACTTTTATTTCTTGAAGACGAAGAGAAAGTCTTTTGATCGCTTAAGACGCCGACATTTATGTATATCTACGCTTTACATATCATTGAATCCAAACCCTTTCCTCCCCCCCCCTTTTTTTGGATATATGTCTGTGAACATATAACTAAAAACAATGCAATGAACCAAATGAATGAAATTTGGCAAATAGTTTAATCACCTGAAATTATCAAGTTTATCAAATTTTGGACCTATTCATCATCGGATAGAATGTCTATTAAGATTGGGTTATCTATGAAGCTCGTATTGACAAATAAGCGAAACAGACAACTGCTTAGCATCGCCACGATTTTAGGTTTTCCAGTGCCTCCAAATATTTTTCAGGAGGTATTTTCAAGTAATTTTAATTTTATACTTTCGTTTGTTCTACAAAGGTCATGTAATCGAATTAATTCAAATTAAAATAAAGAATCGTTTAGATTTCAGATTATTTTTCGTAGGATGTTTTTTTTTTTTTTTTTTATGTTTTCAAATTTGCCTACAGAGCAATGTGGTCCAATATTTCTCGCAGCTAGCTGACTGGCTCATATGTTAATAGTTTTGGTGAACCTTAGAGTATTTGCATTAAAGAAGGTTTTTTTTATATTTTTTTTACCATTTTGTTTAAAATTGCTTCTAAATTTGTAATATTTAAAAGTTAATTACTGAATTTATTAATTATGCTATTCTGTACTTAAAAATTACTTATTGAAACTAATACTTACTGAAATTAAGTTTAAACCAACAATTTTTTTCATAATTTGGCAGATGTGGAAGTGAAAGAAGGGGTAAAACTTGCATTGTCTAAATGCCCTTACCGATTGATCTCACCCTGCCATCTATTCATAGATATGTGAATGCGATATCTCAAAAACGCCTGAATTATAAATGAAATATGCTATAGGATTTTAATCCGACATCTTACGCATTAACATTAAGCGTTGGAAGATCAGTCTGTCAAATGGAAGAAGTACCAAACATTTATTTCTCTATAATGCAAGCATCCTACGGATTCCCAGTGGTAAGGTTTTGGCATTGAACAGAGGGTTCCAAGTTTGAAATCCGATTCCACTAAAAGTCCAGAGTGTATGTGAGCCTTGTGCGCATTAAATCCGTTGTGGGACAAACGTCCTCCCGTTGGTATAGTGCTGACGTCTTAAAATAACCTTCGTGTACCTTCTAAAATGGGCCGTTAATATAAGTAAACTAAACTCTATAATGCGAAGCTAAGCATATATTAAAAGTATACGGAAAAGTTGAGGGAACCACTATTATTGATTTAAGACATTAATAGGTGATCAATTAAAACTGTATTCTTTATTTAGGATTATATACATCATAGAGCAAAATGCATTCTGTGCTGTTTTTGCTTCATGTTATTCTTTTCATAGTTTTCATTTTAAGAGTAGTCCTTTCAGAAATTAAAATTTCTTTATTGATCGATTATTTGAAAATAAAAATAAATCACTTGTATTCAACGATAATTGTATTCCCCTAATCTTATCTGCTATAAATATGAGATAAATATCTTTTAAAGAAATATAATAAAAAATATACAGTGTTTTGTGGCTTATAAAGTTACGTCATTTTATTTTCCAAGTAGGCACATAATTTGGAATTCATTTTCTAACAGATCCATAAAAAATAATTTGTAGTGAAATGAGAATCATTCTTTTTCTTTGGACCCCACTTAGAGCGTCATTTGTAGTGAAATGAGACTCATGGTGTTGTGCAGATGAAAACACCGGCTTTTGTGAATCATATTTTGTTGAGATTTCTTCTAGATTCCACATCCTAAGACACACGAAACATCAAATTACACACACATACTTAACATGAAAGAATTAAATGTCACATAGTTTCACGCTGGCTAATGAACTAACATAGAGTAATGATGCCTTACTTTCTAATTGAAAGACATCATGGGAACTATATAAATACTCCGTCTCAAAGTGTCGTCTAGGGGCAGGTGTGGAGAATAGACATTATATATATATATATATATATATATATATATATAATATCAGTTAAGTTAAATCAATTAAACTGTAATTAATATTTAATTTGTTAAGGATTAATTTTTTGGCCATTTGTACTTTAGAAAGTTTCAAAACCAAAATTTTTTTGAATTAGTAAACTGCAATTTCACAGCATGCCTTTTTACCAGGATGAAATAACTGAAAACTATAAAAATTGTGTTTGTAAAATAATATTTTAAAGGATATTATAATTAATTATAAAAAGTGCATAATTCCGTATCATTATCTTTTGAAATACATTGCTCCATATCGCTGCACCTGGATTCATTTGAATAATTTGAAATACAGGAAGCTTATTTTAAAAGTATTGTCTTATTGCAGTTGAATAATATGATCACAAATGCAAGCGTATTAGGAAGGGCTCCTGAAATTTTAATTTGTAGATTCATATCACTGCCTCAAATGTTATTTATTCCTATAAAATTGAGATAAGCAGTTTCGATTTTGTTTTTATCAAAGTTAAAAGGAAAAATAAATTTGAATAAAGAAATTCATTATCATACATCATGTATATTATTGCACCAAATCATCAGGAAGCCGAAACGATAAAATTTATTTTTCTTTCTGAGCAGATGATTCAGAAATAAATTTAAGATAAGATAAATAGTTATTGCATTGTTCTTAAAACGTTATTTTCGATAAAAATGAGATTAAAACTAAAACATATATATATCAGAAATTTTAAATCATTCAATTGTATCAAACTTATCTCTAGAAATGATCTTTGTTCAGTTAATCCTCTTATTTTACTGCATATTGATAGTGTTCGAATATACGCCTATTATTCTCGTATAATAGCCGTATTCTATTCTAATTCTTCAACAATACGGTTTTAAGACAAAACTGTTGAACTGTCTTCGACTTCTCTTCACAAAGCTGGAAACTTCCATTTCAATAATTCGATTAATTTAAACAGATTATTTGTTTAATAACTGAGTAAAAGTATATTTTTTAAAGAAAACATGATTTTTTCGGGTGATAAAATGATTACATTCAGTAACATATTGACAATTTTCGTCCACGATTTTTCATCATGGTTCTGGCATTATAATTCCACATCGACAAATGCAATAAATTAATTTGAAAAAAAAAATACTAATCAAGCGAGACTTGGAAGAATCATCATCATTAGTGAAAGTTTTACCATTTATATTCAAAACGTGAAATAAAGGGCAATTTCATAAAACAACATTAAGACTACACTGTAGAAATGGCATTATAGCCAAGCTCCATCAAATTTTGTCGAGTTATCTGAGATATGCATGATCTTGCATTTCCGTTTCATTGATTTGTTAATTTTTTTAATGCATTTCGGTTTAGTTGCTAAATCTGCTTATCAGAATTGACCGTCCGACTAAAACATAAAATTCTCTTAATGATCTCACCAAACCGATAATAAAACCTGTTTATGTATCAGTTTCGTATATTTCTATTAGTTCATTTTGCTTTCACCGTCATTTTCAAATGACACTATTGTAAACAATCCGTTTCTTTGTTTTTAATAATCAAGCATTTCAAAAATGGAAACCTTTTTTTGGATTTCATAAGCAATTCTCAAATGTCGATACATTTTGTTACATGATATTTTTCGTTTTTAAGAAACCATAAATCGAGGGATTTTTTTTGAAGTTTGTAGCCTTGTAACGTTAAGTGTTTTCTAATATATGTATGGGGATATAGATCTGCTTATGATTTCATATGTTGCACATTGATGATTCGTATCAATTCTCGCCTTTATTTAGTCATTGTCAGCTTTACTTGGGCAACCAAATAGAGGATAGCGTATTTTTGAATTTGATTTTATTTACTTACAGTAAAGCCCCGTTTTAAAGCAACACTAGGGCTATTTTGAGATGGAGCTCCTAATTTTCAACCGTGGTCAAATGACAAGGACGACGCCTGAGCTGGCAATCTCCTTCTCCACCCTTCCACACCGGAGGACAGATTTAATGTGCACCAAACCTGGTTCACAACGGTTCTTCGATGGAAGCGAATCTTAAACCTGAAGCCCGCCGGTTCCGTAGCCGAGACCTTACCACCAGGCCATCGCAGCCTTTATTTTTGAATGAAAAGTCGCAGCAGGATACTTCGCAATACTCTTTCTTTACATTCTTTTAACGCTTCGATTCCATATGCAGCGCATATCTTTTAGTGAACTTAATGTCTAATTTTTTACTTCCTCTGGAGAACATTTTTGTCCTTAAGGAAATAAAAAAGGGAAGCATATTGATGATGCTCCTTTCAATTTTCTGTTTCTCAATCAATCCGTCAATCAATTCATGTATGTTTTTTGAATGAGCACTGAAATCCTAACCATGATACAACAATATCATTTTGACTCTTCAAACTGTAAACAAGCCTAAAATTAAAATTATTTCTTATATGGAGTTGATTTTATTACATAATAGTCGCTTTTAGCAACCAACTGGTTCGCCGGGAGTATTAGTTACATTTATTTTCTGTAAAATCGTTTAGATACAACATCAGCTGGCATCCTGGCATAGGGCAGTGCGTCTTCCCCGTGATCTGGGCGTCCGTGTTCGAGTTCCGGTTCGGGCATGGTTGTTCTTCATCTGTGTTCTATCTGTGAGGTGCCTGACTGTACCTTCCTGTAAAAAGGGTTTGTGGAAGCGAATGTGACGCATGAGTAGCTAAGACGTACTCTTGGCCCCAGATAGCGCTACTATAACAAGAAACGCTCTCTCGGCTTAAAATCGCTGACTTCGTCAGCGGGCTTGTCTATGACAATTGCCATAAGAAACAACAAGAACAGATATTACTTCATATATGTGAAATTATATTTTATTTTGTTCATTGTGTACATGACCCTTTCTAATAGAAACCTTTCCTATGACATCTTAATGGTATTGGAAGCGTAAATGTTCATCCCTTCGCCTGTTGTCTGTATATTTTTAGTTGTCTTGTAAACTGCGCAAATATTAAACAGAATCTTTCATCTTGGTCTGAACAACGGAAGAAAAACACGCGATTAAATAATTAATGAATCAATAAAAACTGTTTGAATTACAGGGTAACAATGTAATCTATTATAGAACATTTTGCAGAATAAATAATAAATAAAAAGTAATTTATAATTGCATAACTATTAAATTAATATCGTTAAAAGGACATTTTTTGAATTTTTGAAATGTCAGATTTATTTTTATGCGATAATATTTTTGGAAGCTATCACAAAAAATGCCAAAACTCAGTTTAATTTTTAATTAATTAAAATATTTTTAAAAATACTCTGAGGGACACAAAACCACCCACCAAGGTATGTATGTATCATATTTGGTAAGTTGTAGGTCAAACGATTTGACCTGTCGAATACATACGCATGCACGTATATGCACACACACCCACGCACGCACACGCACACATTCATTTCCATCATCAAATTAAAGATAAATATAGGCAGTGGCCAATATCTCCGTATAAGACTATGTTATCTCTACAGAAAGGTGAAGCCGGCAATTACTTAGTTGTGATCAATACAATAAAGCATAATTCGTGACTCTTTTAAGGGACTGATGTATAAATGAAGTATGTATAAGCAAAATTTTAACAAATAGTTTAGATTACAACAATATAAATTTTACTAATGTAAATTTATTTAAAAGTAATAAGTTCTAATAATAATTTAAAAGAAATAAAAGTAAAAATTAATGTTTTTTTTAAAAATAGTTACACATAGTACAAAAAAAATGATTAAATTTAATATAAAGCATTTATCAAGATATAAATTGTAACTTTATCGCAAATGTTGAGTGATAATCATATATATCTTTTTTTTATGCTGTTTAAATTCATGTAGATATGCGTTAAATTAGATATATATATATTTATTTTGACTTGCTGACTATTTCTGAGCGTACAAACATTCAATGCAGCATTATGTATTGAATAATTGTACACTAAATATGTTTCGAGAAATAAGAGAAGTTCGAATAAGTTATTACAATGGAATAATTTCTGCACATTCTTGCTTAAATTAGTGGCAAGAAGAAAAAACATGCTACCTCCTACTTTCTAAATAAAGTTTCGTTTTTAACAGAAAATGAAGAAATAATAACCGAGTGAAAAATTTCCGAATTTTAGAAAGAGAAAAACGGTATCGAAACTGAGGATCCTTTGCAAAGTTTAAAAAACAAATGTATAAACGGTGCATTATTGTGGTTCGACTGAGTTTCAATACAGTCCCCCCCTCAAAAAAAAAAACTGTTAATACAGGTTGAATATATTATTTTCTATTTAAATCAGTGTAATTCATCTAATATTCAATGGAGCGCATTTTATGACCTATAGAATTGTTATTAAAAATGCGTTCGATTAAAAAATTGATTGCTTTCGTTTCAACTAGAAAACACTATTGGATTGATCGCTCATATATTATTTCGTATAATCCCACACAAAAGTTATCATTGAATAACATAGAATGTTGAGGTTCATTGCGTTTTTTGAAAAATGCCACACGAGATAAACCTTATCGAAGAAGGGCATCAATTTAGGTTGTTACAATCAATGTTTACGTATTTACCTTCTCAAAGGTTGATAAACAGACTTGATGTGGAGGGTTTTGGTCCAAAACTTGATACTGGCCTACTGGTTTTGATGTGATGACCACATTCCTGACTTACTCCATCAAGCGGGCCACATTTTTGAGTTATGGTGTTCATTGATAAATAGAGAGACGTGATAACATGTTTTCTCCAGATCTGGGTCGAGGAGATAGGATCATATAGAAGACTAATCAGAATCTCAAATTTACATTCATGAATTCAAAAAAATGCTTATTCGGAATTACGTTTACTTATCGGGATGCAGTTACTCCAAAAAAACAAAATCAGGCGATTGAACCCCCTCCCCTTCCTCATATACACATGCACGTCGCGACTATGTGTGTGTGTGTCTGTGAAAGAGAAGGGTACTGGTTGAAAAATTGGCTAAATCCTAGGGACGGGTACCGCCAAATTTGGTGCTAAACTTTAAAGATAAAATCACCAATATGGCAACCTCTACGCAATAGGCAACCCCTCTATTTTTTAAAATTTAACTTTGTTCAAATTGTGCCATTTTTAATTATTTCTAATTCTTGTTTTTGTTCTTTTTGTATACTTCATGCCAAATTTTTCTCCTACATAGCCCCATGGACGCTGTAATCTTCAGAAAAAATCTCTTGAAAATAGTCATAATATTGAGAAATAAAATTCTGAAGATTACAGCGTCCGCGGAGCTTGGCGAGAAAAATTTGGCGGAAAATAGCCAAATGGTATCCGCCCCTAGAACTGTTCCGAAAAATTGAATTGAAGATGATATTTAGTATACTGGTAAGATACTTATAGGATATTCTTCCATTAAAATTTTAAAGCGCAATAGACCCCAGGAAATAACTTAAAAACTTTCGGCTTAGCTTTATACAAATAACTGGTATATGCGCTTAGCAGTCAGTCCAATTGCGTGATTACCAAGGTAATCTTTTCATTAGCTTTAAGTTTGTGTTGTCCACGCGTCTTGCTAATTTCTTAAAGTAGTAAAAGTGAATTTTAGTGTGCATCCAGCTGCGCCAACAATGCCAAGTCACCAATAAAGATGACGGACAAAATAAACAAATACTTCCGCGGAACAGTTACGGTTACCATTTCCCGCCATCTAATTAGGACTTTTTACTCATAAGTATTTTTTTTTCATACTGCCCGGTGTCTTCTACAGATGCCGAAGTCATCTGTAGAAGGCACCGGGCTGAATTTTTTAACTTAAAAAAAAACATCCTACGGCTGCGCTAGCAGCGGGAGCGGGAACCTAGTAGCTTCGCTAGCACATTGAACATAAAGACTGTGTGCATAACAGAAACAGTACATAACCAAGAGAAAAGAAAAAACGGAGAAATAAGCAATCGTAACATTCTCCTTACAAAATTTCAAACAAACATACTTTTCCCACCTCCATCAACTCGTAAAAAAATATATTCCACTCACCCTTCATCCATTCTGCCGGTTCGATATCAAACCATTCTCAATACAAAATTTCAAATAAGCATCCTTTCCTAACTTCATCAACTCGTAATATATATATATATAAATATATATATATATATATATAAATATCGAAACACTCCCGACATAACAAATTATGAAAGGAACCAACCGTTATAACACCAAAAGAATTGCGAGAACTGCAAAGAATTCCATTGCAGCTGTCTTTTAAAGTGAGAATGCAGACGATTTTTTTTAAAGCGCATTCTGACAATTAAAAATTGCAAAAGATTAAATATTTTCTGTTCGTATTCACATTAAAAAAAAAAGAAGAAAATAACTTTTAATTATAAGCTTAAATTTCTTTATTTAATAAATTATAATTATAATAAAAAACAAAATTAAAAATCTTTAATCGATATTTTTTAAAATATTTTTAACATTTTTCAATGTAATTGTAGTTTATGTACAACTCAACCATTGCAAAAAGTAGTAAACAAAACAGCAGTACGGAAGGATCCGATTGGTTGCAATATTGGCGACAAACAGCTGGTGCACACTAATCTTCTCTTTGGCCCTTAAAGTTTATTCAAAATAGATTAACCATTTACAGTTATTTTAATTTATATGTTTTTCACATTTTTTAATGCAAAAATAAATGCTTATTAAAAAAATGCAAAATAAATGCAAAAATAAATGCTTATTAAACTTTATTTAAAAAAATCATTATGAAAATTGATGTCTTCAACGATTTTCAAAGTTATCTATATATAGTATAAAATGAAGTCTCCTGAAAGCGTCTGCATGTTTGAAAGAAATAAACTCGAGACATACTTAACTGATATTGGAAATATTTGTACCATTTTGTTGGACATTTATTGGGGAAGATTTTTGTACATTGAAGTCATATCAAAATATAAACAAGAGTTTTATAATTGGGATTTTAATCATTTTCCTAGTACGATTCGCGCATGCGTAAAACAGCGGTATCTATGCTTTGCACTTATCCGTGCATGTAAGAAAACCTCACACTGCGCATGCGCAAATAGCAAGAGCTGTGGTATGCATATGTGATACATTTCTTAAGTTTACGCCTGATTTTAAACAGCAATTCAAAACTGTTTTGTAGTAATTTTTGTAATTTTGTATATTAGTAATCGATTACTAAATGCATTTTTATGTTTGTTTTATGTTGCGTGACATGCCCATGTCATATCGGGTGGAGGCTAAATTTTTTCTCTTGGAAGTTATATCAGGGGCAACACTGTGCGGGTACTGCTAGTTTAAATTAAATTAACAATTTTGCAAATATTTATTATTAATATGTTACTCATTTTTTTTTATTTAAAAATAAATGTTTATTCTCATTATAGTTGAATTATTATTTAATCTTTGAAAGAAAAATAATTATAAATGTAACTTATTAAATAATCTAAATTTCTATCATCATCTAAAAAAAAAATCAAAAATTTAAAATTTTTGTTTTTTAATAATGGCGAATCATTTGTTCTAAGTCACTAAAACTGTATTTATCAATATAAAACTGAAAATTCACTTACTTGTTTGTGTTCTTGAACCTTATGCAATTCCTAACCCCTTGACGGATGGACGAAATCTGTACACATGGTCCATAGCACCTAAAAAGTTTTTATGCGCTATTAAAAACTTTTAACGAATCTCTAGAAGTGATGAAATTGGACTTCAAAGATTTTGCATTTTCCTACTATAACTTCTGTACTAAAAATTTCTCAAGAATTATATTTCTGCCATCTTTTTAATTAAAAAAATTAACTTTTATTGACATAAATTTCCATTTCTTTAACTTTAATGAATTTTTCAAAATTAATTTAAATACATACTATAAAATGTCTCTTCTTCTGTTGAAATATCAAGTCTAATTTCTGTTTAATTACATTTAATTGCTTTTGCCAATATTGAAATTAAGTTCTTTTCTTTTTACATTTTTGCTTTTGCTACGTAGATTTTTTTTAAAAATTTGAGTTGAATTTGTCCCTAGTTATTGATATACGCGTGTTGTAGTAATTCATTTTCAAATGCTGCTTCTAAAATTGCTGCAATTTCTTTAATTGTTTTGTCTGGTTTCGCTCATAGTATTTTTAAAATCTTGTTGTATCAAATTATGACTATATCAAAGTGCGTGATGCAGACATATACGTGATAATACAAATAATAAAATCTGTATCAAAACAAAAGTATTTTCACAATAAATAAACACAGCCAAAAAATATTTTCAAATTGCACGATAATTTTCTCAAAATTTACATTCTACGTTACTTCATCAAATTTTTTTAGTTATTGGTTATCTAAATTTTTATTTGCTGGTATTCTGTTTTAGTATCATTTTAAAATGTCTTTTTGTTATAATACTTCAATGTCAAATTCATTTCCGAATTCGTTCCTTCGAAGCTTTAACGATAACAGTGAAGCCATTAATTTAATGACTCTCATTTCAAAAGAAAAAAAAAAATGCTGACAATTTTGCTCTGTCTTTCAAGCCTTAAAAAGCTACCATTCAAATCACCGGGAGTTATTCAGAGAATAGTCAAAAAAATCCTAATTGCAGTAAAATTTAAACTAAAAGATCATATTTGTTTGGACTCTTAAGACATTCAAATATTTTTTTAGAACTAAAAAGCGGACTTATTTACAAAAATAGTCGTGGAATAGAACCCATACTTTGAAAGAATTGCAATTGAAGATATTATCCCGTATTACCAGAATATCTCGGCTCATATTATGTATCAAATTTATTGAAACATCAAATATCGAGCAACTAAGAGATATTATTCTTTATTCTATGACTAAAAAATAAAAGAGAGGACTCAAGCCTAACTATCCGGGTGGTTGATACCCCAGCCTTGTTGAATAAATTCAGAATTCATGGCAATCCCTGTTGTAACTCTTGTAATTAAAAAAATGACATTAGCCATGTTTCCTTGAATTGTTGGAATTATCCAATTCATAGAAGAAGCTTGAATTACAACAAGAAACTGGAAACTAAGAAAAAAAATAAGATATTTATTATGAATCAATACCGCCTTTCAATATTTTTCTCTAAAAAAAAAAAACGTTTTTAGTGAGCTCCTTCAACAAAATCTTCTTTCATACTGAAATTTTTCGACGTATACCAACTATGATTTTTTAGCTTTAGAGAATGTATGTCTTTTTTTGCCAAAGAGAGATCACAATCAGTAGGTGCATAAAGAAAAAAAAAAAAGAATTTTTATGTATTTGAAACCAAAAAACTTTTAGATTGTCTTTTCATGATATTTTAAATCTTTTAAGTTAAAATTTAATATCATAAAAACGCCACTATGCATCCTAGAAACCACATGTTTTTCCGCCAGCCAACCATATGCCAGCTAAACACTAAAATGGGAATTTAAATCATGTAAATGCCTGCATCAAAACACTGACATTAGAAATATTTTTTCCCGCTTACTTTAGAGCAGTAATTAATTAGAGGGATTTTTTATACTAAATATTAAAAAAAAATAATGTTTGCGACTTAGAAAGATACATTTTACGTTTTCTTTATAAATATATAAAATAAATAGAGGAAAGTAAAATATCAAATATTAAAGAGAGCAGCCAATAATTTATTAAATATGTAAGCAAACGTTCCTGATATTAGTAATCAAAACAAGAGCAGTAGAAAAGCAGGTGTTAAAATACTGAATGCATAGGCTGATGGTAGAGAAATATAAGATCGCTCAAATTCGAACGATTATGCAAACCACCTGTGATGCAAACGAAATTATAGGAAAACCACCATTTTTATTCTTGTATGAAGCTGAAATCGAGTAAATCTAGGTATAGTGAATAAAATATTTTTATGATGTGAGTAATTAGTTAATATTTATTATTATTTAAATTTTATTTACAATTAATTTTTAGCCTTAAATTTATTTTTAATTCAAGTATTAGGTAAATGAACATTTATTTTTGCATTAAAAAAAGTAGTAACATATTAATCAAAACTGGAGACTCTAAACAGTTAATTCAATTTAAATTATTCTCTAATTAAAAAAAAATTACATTTATGATGATTTTTCTCTTAAAATTAAATTATAATAAAAGTATTAGGAGAGTAAACATATATTTTGATATAAAATGTGTAACATCTATCTATCTATACTTATATAAAGCTCAATGTGTGTGTGTGTTGGCGCTCTATAGGCCAGACCGTTTGACTTACAGCTACCAAATTTGTTACATGTATACCTTGGAGGTCGGGAATGTGCACCTGGTGTCCCTTTATTTGAATTTTTAGTTAGAATTTTAATTATTAATTAAAAACTAACTTTCGGGCCAAAAAATCTTCTCATTTCCCCACCGCCAAATAAGTAAAACTTCAGGTTTTTTTTTTCCACGCTAAAGAGTTTAGCCTTAAGAAATTTTCAGCAGAATATTTCAAACAATTCTGTGTATTTTCTTAATGTTTGATGCATTTAAAATTAAACATTGTTAATTAATCGATCTTTCAGATTCATTCTGAAGTACTTTTGAATTAAAATAAAACCGAATAAAGGAAATTAAAAATTTCTAATCTGCGTAGCATTACCCAACTGGCGTAGAAAATTCACGTATTTGCGGTACCATAACTGGCGTTGAAAATTCATGCATACGCATTGTGTTCTTATTGTTGACAATATTATCAATGGATGATTCTTGATTTAAATTATTTTTAGGTTAGTTGCATGCTTTTGTAATTAAATTGTATTTATGTTAGTTATATATTTTCTGTATATGCTTATAGTTTTAAGTATATCATTTTTTTAAGTAGTTTTTTTTACTTGTTTCCGATCGATTATTTTAAACGATGCTGTTTATTTTATTAGTGTTTGATGCATTTAAAATTAAACATTGTTAATTAATCGATCTGCTCATGATGAATCTGAGAAAGTTTTGTTTAAAAATTCTTGTGATATTATATAAATTAAAAAAGATATTCGTTAGTGCCCATAAAGTTTAAATACTCAGTGACTCTGTTTTCGGTAATCATATAAAAAAATGCTTTGCTTCAGTAAAAAATATTATTATATTAATTGCAGTTTAATCATTTCCACTTTAATTGAAAGCATAAATTCTACGGGAGCTAACAGATAATTAGAGAGATACTTATAACCTTATAGCTGAAAGCCTTTATAATATAATGAATGAATTATTTGACTATTAAAATTTGAAGTTTAAAAATATTTTGATAAAGAAGCTATTAAAGTAAAAATTGCATAAAATATTTAATTATTAAAATTTTAACGAGCATTAAGATTGGCGAACCGGTTGGTCGCTAAAGGCGGCTAATATTAAATAAAACTATAAATTGTTAATTTCATTTTAGCAATTCTGAAATTGAAACAATACATCCTTATTTATATTTATTTTTTTAAAAAAATTAAATTATAATTCAAATATTAGGGAAATAAGCCTTTAAGTAAACATTTCTTACATAAAAAAAATGAAAAACGTATTAATTGAAACTGTTAATAAGTTGTTAATTTAATTTGAACAATTTTGAAAAAAAAATCCCTGAAAGACGAATGAATGAAACATACAGTACCGAACTCTGGCCTCTTCCACACACGTTGCTTATTTTGATAACCACGTCGCTGAGTTGCTGAGTAGAAAGACAAATTATTAGTATATAAATATGCCAAAAGTTTGAAAGTTTTTTCCGAGTATCGGCTGGCTTTTGCTTTTTAATATTTTAATGAGTGAAGAACTCCAAAGTATATTATCATTAAACTAAATTTCATCCCAAATTCAATTTACTAACCGGTGATCACAAATTTTAAATAAAAATTATATTTCGTCAAAACGAGAAATGTTTTTTTGCAAATGCGGTTTGTTTATAATGAAGTTAAACCTTTAAAAAGTTGAAATCCATTAAAGGCTTTTGAATTAAAAACTTTTTCTTTAAATTTTTTATTCATTGAAGGCTTTCGAATTTAAAACTTTTTTTAATCTTTTAACTTTTTGTGCATTATTTCGCTAAATGACAATACAATACACAACCAAAACTTTTCCTTGGGAGTTGTCACTGTAATTTGACAAAGCTGTTTTCCTGACAAATTGAGTCGATGAGGACAAATTTGCCATTTTTGGCAAAACAATAGTCCGTTTCCCTGTTCTGATGATCACGCAGTATTGGTTGCCATTTTCCTTCTGTTAGTACTGTGAACGAGGAAACATCACGTACAGATTGTCTCAATTTTCCTTAATGTATAATACGACCATTTGAAAAGGAACCATTTTCTTTCCATGAGGCAATTTCAAGACGATTAGTTACATAACATAATTCCACCAAAAGGTATTTAAGGTATTAGAAGCACAGCTCGACTGCGTTTACACATTAATTCAAAATTATTCAAGGATGGTTAGTAAATAAACGTTGAGTTAAATTACTGGTGGGCCATATTGTTTGTGTAGAACACACATCAGCAGGAAAGCTGTTATATTACTTAATTAAGACATGAGTAATTTGTTTTCCTCATTGTTCTGGTTATTCATTCTAAAAGTCTCTGGACGCTTTTTATATGTTTATTTATATAAAAAGATTTGAGAATTAAAAACGTGAAGAAGGCGTGGAAAGAAAACGTGAACTTGCTTTTTCCTTTTGTAGATAGGGAAAAAAGCATGGTTTTTTTTTTTATTTTTTTTTATCGTTGTTTGAGTTTTGAGACGTTCCGCATCAAATTTATGCTTCTTGAATGTCAAGCATCTCTAATTCTTATCCTCATCATAATCCTCATTTTATGAGGATTATGATGAGACTCCTAAATCAAAATTCAGAATTTTTAAATTTAAATTTTATAAGACATGCATATTTTTGGGGAAGAAACAAAATATTTATTGAACGCATTTTTATTTTTTCGTATACTTCGTTAAGATACACATGGAGGAGGAAAAAAACCCAGTTGATCTAGGCGGGTGAAATTTGGTATACGGTCTGCATACCAATTTTGTAGATTTCTATCAAATTTTGAACGAAATCTATTCACATGATGTCTGTTCGTCTGCTCAAGTATAGGTGACTACGATAATTGCAAAACGTAAAGAGCTAGATAGATGAAATTTTATACAATTTTAGCATCTGAATTGCAGATTCTTACCAAATTTTAAATTAAATTTATCAGAGGGTTGACCGTCTGAATCAGTTTGTATTTTTGTATGCATGTACATGCATTAAAAAAGTTCGATAACTTGGATTACAAATCGGTAAAATTTTGGTGCAAATGTTTAATATCGAAAAAAAAAATATGCATGCAAAAGACCGATAACTCAAAAAAGCAACGCTTTAGGTAAGTGAGATTTGATGTTTAATCTTGATACTAAACTTTTGTTGTTGCATGTCAAATTTTGAACTCGTGGATTTCACATCTTTGTCCCGTGGTCCAGAATCTTATGGTGGGGGAGGGGAGATTCTCCTTTATTAGGGAATATGTGGTAAAGTTTGGGAGAGATTATTCCGACTGCCGGCTATCCCTCATGCTATCTAGTTATGTCTCTTTCCTGCGTCTGGCTTGTCACTTGTAGTTTTCAGAATTCTCTTTATTTATCTTATTAATAATATTTTTTTATTTCCATTCCATTTTAGAACAAACATAACAAAAGAAGATCCGACTGTGAAATATATTACTAAAACCTGGGAACAAGCTCCTGCTGAAATTAAAGAATTTTATCCAGAAGAATACTTTCAACGATACAAAAAAGCCATTATGAGATTTTTGAATTATGCTATCAGTGATAAACCACAGCAAGTAATTGATTGTTTGGAAGAAGCCGTGATGGCGTTGAGCCCGAAATATTCTTACAATCCTGGAACAGTGTACTCCAGATTAAGCTTCTGGTTAATCAGAAGACTGCCCAAGCAACTTGCAGACTTTATACTGCATGAAGAGTTCGCCATAAAATGTTAACATTAAGTATATTTTTCTATGCCTATTTTAAGAAAATAAATTTTGAAAATTTTAAATTAATTAATTAAATTATTCTTTTATAATATATTAGAATTACTTCTTTAGAATTTAAATGTTATGAAGTATCATTGATTCAATGCAAAATTTATCCAAGTAATCCAAATCATATTGATTTTAGTATATGCTTATTTATTTTTTTTGTTTATTTTCCCCTTCTTTTACGTATTTTCCTTTAATAATATTTTTTAGTATTCATTGTTGTAACTGTATTCATTTGAATGAATAATTATTTGAATAGCCTTCATATATACGCCATTTTTTTCCTTTGTTGCTTTAAATGTGTCTAATTTTATCTTTAAAAGAAAGTGAATAATAATTTTTTTCTCTGTTTCCCCACGAAAGCTTTTTTGTCGAACATATTTTTACTGTCAGTTCTATTCATCATGAAGTTCATAATGATTTAATTCGATTTATGCAAATTACATTAATATTGTTTTGAAATTGTAAACATTTCTTTTTGTTTTGCATTTTAATTACTTTTATATGAAGATATTTTTTCAGTAATTCTTAAAAGTGCTTGTTATTTTAATATTTTCATCATATTTCTGTCTACCAATAATTTGATAAAAATAAAATTGAGTAACTTGATAATTTGATAAATGTTAAGAATTGAAATAATGAATTATTTAATTATTTCATAAATATCTAAGTGTTCGAATAATATTAAACAAAATCATCCTACTAGCCAAAATATGGTTTTAAAGTTTTTATCTCAAGAGATATAATGAAAAATAATGTGAATAACAATAAAATTCTTTAGGGGTTATTCAGTTATGATAGAAAGTTAAAAATATTAATATATTTGAAACTATCCCCTACCTTTCATAAGAGCTTTTAGCGATCACATATTTAAAATAAAATGAAAAATGTTATGTCTTATTTTTAGAATTTTTATATTTTATAGCTGTGAGAGTTTTATTTTCATTGTCAAATAAATAAATATTTTTTCAGAAATATGTGTATTTTCTCTAATCACGTGTTTTGTAGAACGACATATTTTACGAAATATCAACAATCATGTTGAGCATGATTAAATTTGCTAGCAACTGCATAAATTTAAAAATATTTTTGTGATTTTCTTTCTGTACATTAATTTAAAATTGAATCTAGTATTTTTCATTAATATATAGCTAATATATTTTGCTCAGAAAAATCTATTCAAAATATCAGTCGATTTTTTTTTCTTCAAAAGAGCAAACATCAAAAATCCCATGAGAATATTCCTATCATTTTTCTTCTTCACATTTTTAATAACAATATCTCATGGAAAATTTTTTTGATAATTTTAGGCAACCTGTATTTTGAACAGCATTCCATCAACATACTTAATAATACATTTATAGTTAAAGTTGAATGCAATCAAATATTAAATATTTATGAGGCAATTTCATCTGAAAAATTTTATGTTTGGCAGATGTAGACGATGGTGCTATTTTCTCAACACACCTTAAAGAATAATGGAAAACAAACCATAAATGGACATTTTTATTCAAAAATTCGACATTTTTATTATATAAAATTTAACATCTATGCAATTAATGCTTCTCAAACTCATTTCTAAAATACAAATGCTTATTAGATATATAAATATTACTATTTTCCAAATGTAGAATATTTGTGTTAAGGAAATTTGAAACAGGAAATAAGATAACAAAATGAAACGTAAATTATATAAATGACTGAAAAAAATATGGAACACTTACATGAATATA
>JAPMOR010098501.1:203382-247349 GCA_026543865.1 Argiope aurantia
ATATATATATATATATATATATATATATATATATGTATGTATATTCAAAATAAGTATTTAGTTAAATGCACAAAATATATCTTAATAAATAAAAGGTGTTTCAATGGTGTATTGATAAGACGGCATGGTTTTAGCATTTGAATGAAAATAGAAGTACCAGAACACGTAAAAATGATCATAGAGCTTTTAATTGATGAAGCGTAAAAAAGTTTGTATAAAAGATATTACTTGGTGCAAATCTAGCATGAAAGTAATATTTTAATTGCCGAACTGAAGACAGTTTTTTCAAGGGAAATATAGGCGCATAACCATATTTCAAGGGATGTATAAGAAACGTTTTCCCAGTCCATAACAAGACCCATAGATAAAACGACATCAGGGATAACATTCTCCAGAAACGGTGCCAGCTATTTACCATATCCATAGGATGTCTGCTGTCTGACAGTTTGACGAGTTCCTCCATAGGGAGATGCGACGGTCTCTTCGGCGTAAGTGGTCCTTTGTCCAGTTGGGGTATAGCTTACTGACTCTTTCCTTGTCACAGATTGAGCCGGATAACCATATTGAGGTTTTGCTTGTATAAGTACAGAAATAGCTGCTACACAGACAATCATGAGCTGGAGTTTACCAAACATCATTGCAATGTTTAGTGGCTGAGGATGTAGGATGAACAAGCTGCAAGATGAATATCCAGTTGACCTGAATCTCAAGATATCTTAATTTCAGCTGGCTGCGATTCAACTTTATAGGATTCTGATGTTTTTGTTTTTCTGGGAAATAAAGGTTTTTCACTAACGTGTGGATAGATTTCCAGAAAAGAGTGCAATGCTTGACTATAGTACTGCTTCGCTTTTACCATTATTGATAAATATTGTGAATATTCATGAAGGTCAGTCTATATTCCAGATTTTACGAGCCGAGCAGTTGTTTAAATATAACATTTCCTCGTTTTGCAATCGATACGAGTATTAACATAATTATGTGTGCCTGATTAAATAAAAATAACAATTGAAAGCAGTTCAGGACACGTTTTATCGTGACAAATGTGTATTGTGGAAATTATTTTTATGTAAAAGCTAAATCATTAACAAAAACATTTTTGATAACAATTTCAGTTGTTTGCTATTAAAGTCAACAATAGATTTTATACACGTTGAGATTGCAAGAGGATTAATAAAACATAATTTCATAATAGTTTTTAGACACCAGAATCACAAAAACATTATTTTGTCAAAATAATATTGTTTGTGATTTATTATTCAAAATTCACCATATATTGGATGCCAATCATCATTGATAAAAAGAAAAATAACAGCATCTGAAATTTAGAATTGATGCACGCCAATAAACTCGGAATTTTTGTTTCGATCCTTACAGTGTGGTGTATTTTTGTTTCATAGTAGAAGAAACCTAGTCAAAAAAGATGTGCCATTTTTGTTTATGCTGTGCCAAATAAAAGCTATTATAAAATACACTTGCTTATATTTCAGAGATATATTCCATCCATAGGAAAATAATAAATCTCGATGATTTTCATTTTCAGAGAAATGCTAAGCTTAATTTTTGGATCTCCTGATACTATAAAATCTTAACAAGTGTCAAAAAGCAAGGTATGAGATGGAGAGGACGAGCACGTTTATCTTTTTATCCTTTTTGCAAAAACAAAGATCAATTTTAAGAATTAGAAAATCAAGAATTAGAACTTTTGATTCAACAGGAGTCTTATGTTCCTTATTATGAATATCTTTTGACTTGAGAAGTTACTTTAACTGGGAAGAATAACTGTTATCTGCTAATTTTCAAGTATTTTCAGACATCGATGACAAATTTTAGGTATCCCAATTATGCTGAATCTCCTTTACAAATAAGAATTTTATTAGTTATCTGTACTATCGTTCGATTATTACCAATTCTATATTTAACAATAAGATCGAAAAAGGCATAGAAAACTTGTTTCTTAAGAATTAAAACCATATGTCCAGATTCATACTAAATTTTAAGATTTGCAGATTTTTTTCCCTTTATTTCTGATACCACATCACTTAAAAATTTTCAATCTATTTTCTATAAATAAAATTACAAATTAAAAGTTTGTTATATTTCTCTGAAATACTTTATAACACGCTTTATATTAAAGTCTATTTGTAAAGATATTCGTTTTAAAATTTATCTATCTTGAATGTGATATTATCAGAATTTTATTGCATTCTAAAATTATAAACTAAAATAATTCGAAGATATTTAAGTAATGTTAATTCAAGCGAGTTGATATTTCTAAATGTAAAAATATTTAATGTATTGATTTCAGTATTCGTTGTGACGCTGAATGTGGCGACGCTTTATAAGCCAGATAACAGCTACGAGACATAAGAAATTTCTTTTGTCTTGTGGTCATGTTACTCAGCTACGAACGCAAAGGTTGCGAGTTCAATCCTTGCCTATCGCCAATAGTGGTGACGCGATGAGGAAAATATACAAACTTCATACAATTGTTGTGGCGCCCTCTACCAGAAATAAATAAAAAAAAGCTGATAAAAAATCAGCCATTAAATAAAAAATGAAACTGATAAATAATCAGCCAATAAAAAAAATGGATAAGGCTCAAGTAACCACTATCACCACTAATAACAGCAAGAACAGAACAAAATATCGTTCGTCTCACCTCCGACGCACTGGATGGGGAGTAATGGGGTGACGCTTTATAAGCCAGATAGCAGCTACGAGACAAGAGAAATTTCTTTTGTCTTGTGGTCATGTTACTCGTCTACGAACTCAAAAGTTGCGAGTTCGATCCTCGCCTATCGCCGATAACAACATTCGTGGTCGTTTGTGTGAGTAAAAATGTAATTAATTATTGGATAAATGGAATTTAAAACTAGAATTAAAAACCATATATATATAATACTTTCAAAGTTATCATCAGAAATCGCCAAAATTTTGTATAAAAAAATATCAGTGTTCAAAAAAATCGCATTAATTCATTGATTGAACCTTTTAGAAAAAACCTAAAGTGCAAGACACACATCCTGAAAATATGAAGATGTCATGTATAACAAAATTTTATCATACCCATATATAAAATAAAGAGAGAGAGAAATTTGATGGAAAAGGAAAACGATAAAATTTTTTATGTGTTATAACTTTAAGAATTATTCAATAAAATGAAGCCAACAAGTTTTTATTAATTAATAATATAAACTCATAAATATAATCTAACCATAAAAATAAAGCAGAAAGGGATTTAAAACCAAATTTCGACATCATTTGGAAAATCTTCCAGAAGTTTTTGAACCAATTCCTTTTCTTTCTTTTGGTACGAAATCAATTCTGGTATACACTTAAAGACATATTGTTTCAAAAAATTCTGAAATCGTTCAGCATAAACATCGGGTTTGACAACTGACATCTCATTTGATGAATAAATCAGTAACTTAAAGATATGTTCACATTTCTTCCTGACAGTATAACTTTGCAAGATATCAATTATGCCTAAATATAAGTGTACTCTACAACCTTTGGAAGTATGAGCTTCAAATGGTCCTATTAAATTATCTATTTTCTTCTGTCTTGCTGCTTCTAATTTTGAAATTTTATATAATTCAGATGATGTATTCAGTTCCTCACATACACTCCAGTAAATGTTTCCTGGTATGTGAATTCCAAGTAATAAGCTATAATCCATTATGTTATAAGCTTGTAGAATTTTACAATCCCTTTCAACGGACTGCAAAAGGAGAGAGTAAAATTTCTGTTTCAAATAAAGACCCTCTGGCAAACATTCCAGGAAATCCAAATCTTTCAACGTGACCTGGGAACCTAAGGTCTCCCACTGGTTTCTGTGATATAGTTTATGTTTTTCTAATTGTTTGAATTTCCGTTTATTGTATGTAGAACCCTTAAGATCGTATTTTTCGTGCAAGTCGATAAATATTGGAACCAAATTGTTCATTATTAAGAAATGTACATGTGTCATGCCTTCCTTGTAACCATATAGACCGAAGAACTTTGGTAGAAGAGTCTTGGGATATTTGGTCACGTTTGCGAAATAACCTGGAAAAAAAGTCTCTAAGAAGGCAGCTTCTTTCTTCTGACATATCTTAAGAATGAAACGATCATCATAACTCGTATACATCGATCCAGTCTGGCTGTAGCCTTGCAGTTCAGATAATGGTTCTTTGCATATCGAGTTACGAAAACTTTCTATACTTATTCCAAAAAGTTGGCGAAAAAATTGAAAAGCCTTTGGAGCATGGACACAGAAACGGAAATTCCGTGTTGCAATGTTAGGACCAGTTCTTGTGAAAAGTATGTTTTCGACAACACTGAAATCAGTTATGAGTACATCGTGATTAGATTTTTCTTTTTCTAGTTGATTGAGACTAACTTCAATTCCACGTCGTACTAAGTCCAGAATTAGTGAATTTGCTTTAGGTTTGAGATCATATAGAGTATCTTCCGTTGGTTTTAAATTAGGAACTAAGGTATCGGACCAAATTCTGCTAAATCCCAGCGAGTGGAACCTTGATACTGCACTCTTTAAAGTACCAGTATCCTCTTTCTTGGAGGATATTTTTACTTCCTCTTCATATTGTTTCTTCAGTTCATTAGTAATTTCAGTTTCTTCACCTGATTCCTCGATAGTCCCACTAACAGGAACTAAACAAATTTTGGGTTCTTGAAAAAAGCAATCAAATTTATGGCGAGAATTATCGGCGGTTCTAGCAAACGGAGCATTTTGAAACCTAAAAATTTCATAGCTTCTTTCAAAAGACATCAAAATCAAACGTTACTATGTGATTTTTTTTAAAAATATGCTTCCATTTGTCTTAATTAATAAAATCCTTTATTTGGTTTTATTAATTAAATCGTTTGTTTATTTTAACTAAATGGCATACGAGATTAGTTGTACAATGCATATTGCTTAAAAAAACATCACACAAATATTGATTATAACCTGGAAATGCATCAACGTGAAGCTAAATTTACTGATTGGAGGAAAATGTGAATTAGTTAACTACTGTGAGAAATATTTTTTCAACTTATTGAGTCTTGCCGATAGTTTGAAAATAGCTAGCCGTTGAAACAATGAGATTAGACGAAAGCCAAAGGAAAATAAGAAAAATTTAGAAATGTAAAGATTTATTTTAATGAATGGATATCCATATCAAAATGCCTTTTCGGAGTGTGATATAATTCTTCATTTGAAAAAATCTCTAATCGTTACGTGTGCAAACTATAACTTTTAATTTTTCTTAATGCAGGGTTTACATTCGGCCAGTTATAAGACGGCCAATTGGTAGCGTATGCGTAGAAAGACTGAAAAATGCTGTTCGCTCGATGGCAAGTAATTGTCCCGACGGAACAACAGCGTGACGCTGTACTGTATTTTGTCCTTACTGCGCATGCATTTGTATATTATGGTGGTTTCTTTGGGGTGAAAAAAAATGATCACTTATAGATTAATTCCGATATTTTTTACTCTTTGTTCGTTCTGATACGAGTGTGTGTGTGTGTGTGTGTGTTTCCATTTTTTCTATAGTTTTCCAAATTTAGGTATGTTGATCTTTTTTTTTAATTTTTATTTTACCATGCTTCATTCATGTCAATATCCATCAGTTTAATACGATACGCAGTAAAAAATTCAGGGACGCCAAAACGGCAATTTATAGACAATCATGAAATGCCGGAACCTATCTTATGAAATCGTGGCAAACATAAATCAGTCCCTTTCTACGCATGCGCTGCCTACTGGCTGTCTTATAACTGGTCGAGTGTAAACCCGCATAACTCGTTACAATTTAAATTTTCTTTGTAAAATACATTTTTATTATTATTATATCAAAGCATCATTATAAAAAAACGGACGAACATATTATGAACAGACTTTCTACTCAAAAGTTATATTGCTACCAGTTTAGATGATGATGATTAACAAATGATTGTGACTAACGGAAGGTTAAACTTCGATATAACTAAATAATTATTAATTCCCAGTTTCCAAAAATGACCGCGTCGTGCATAATAAAGTACGTTTTTGCTAAGTTGGTACACATTTTTTTTCCTGTTCATAATCCTTTGCACTTGGAAAAATAGTAATTCGAGGCATAATTTTTGCCTAATACAAGGTCTTATGTATTACTCCGAAAAATAAATATATATATAATTGTTTTAAGCTGAGCTCCCCAAGAAACATTAATCTACATCTTCTTACTACTCTGTAGGTATTCTTAACAAGCAAAATTAAGAATATATATAAACAAAGCGCCAAAAAAATGCTGCCTAAAGATTCCTGAAATGAGTCACCCGAGTTCAAAGAGTTAAGTACTAAAAAAAGGCAAGCTGAAAAAGAAAGCCAATTAAATTTTTAATGAGATAACATCAATGAGTCGCATTTAGACATTGAAGAATTTCGAATAGATTAATTTTTATAAATAAAGTAAAAAAACAAAAAACAACCCAGAATATTTTTTAAAAAGCAAATTATATAATATTTTTTTATATTAATAAAACAGTTAAGACGATTTATTACTATAAAGGGAAGTGTTTTCATTTGAAACAATTTTAACTTTCTATTATTTGACTCTTCAGATATCTTCATAATGGCCAATTATCATATTCTTGACAGTAAGATAACGAAATCTTTAAAGTTCCAATGTATTCTTCGGCCAATCTCTAATAATAAAGTTGAGTATATGTGTGGATATTCGATCCTTACAGACCAAATTTGACCTGTGCTACCAAATTTCATATATATATATTCCAGAAGATGGGAATGTATAACGCGGAGGATTTTTAAAAAATTTTAATTAAAATTTCAAAATGACAATTAAGCTGAATTTCGGAGTTTTTCAGTGATAACTTCCGAAAATATTATTGCACAAACAAATCATATATAAGACAACTAAAATAACCGGATTACAATGCTTGGCAATTTGAGGGAATCATGAAGTTGAATGTAAATGAATTAATTGAAATCAAACATGACCTATATTCCCTGAGAATTAGCGGGCTTCCAAAAGCGACCCCGGGATACTACTTCCAAAGCGGGGAGTAGTATCCTTAAACGTTTAATTTTCTTATTCAAGTGAGAAATACACAAGTGAAAATCCGACCTGTTTCTTATAATGAGAATGGAAATGAAAATGCGATTAAAGTATAAAAATCAGTTCGTAATTGGGGAAAAAAATCAATATTGTTTTTTCAAATCAAGTGTGCTGGTCGATCAAATGTATATTTCATTCACATAGATCAAATATTTCAATTTTAATAAAATAATGTTTTTCAGGCTTACATCATACGGCATACAAAATCTGTACACGACTGTTGGAAGTAGAAAAATCTGGCTTTTAGTATTTTAACATCCCGTTTCAAAGCAACACTAGGGCTATTTTGGGACAGACCGCGTAATTTTGTACCACGGGTAGATGACGACACCCGAGCTGGCACGCCTCTCCAAACTTCCACATCACACCAGCGGGATACGATTGGCCCTGATGGATTTAACGTGCACCAGACACGCTTACACGATGAAATTCGGGTGCCGAACCTAAAATCCCCTGGTTCGGAAGCCGAGACTTTACCACCAGGCCACTGAGGCTCTAAGAGAAATCTGGCAGGTGCTTAGTTTATAAAGAGAAAGTGCATATTTACATAAGGTCCAGCTATATTTTTAATTAAAAATTATTAATCGAAATATTAAGGATCTATTTAAGAATATCCCCATAAGTATCTTTCTCAATACCTGTGAAGAATAATTTTTCACATGAATTATTTTTACAACATTTTGAAAGTCAAAAAATAAGTTTTACAGTGATATAAATTTCTGTATACCATTTTTTTTTCAGTTAAAACATATTTCTCATTGAGTTAGTTATTCGATTCTATTAAATAATTTGTGTGTGCATATTATCACTTCTATAAATGAAACAGTTTTTTTTTAACACTATAGAGACAGATGAATCAAGCTTTAATCATGATAATGTAACGATGTTTGTTTACAGGCTCAAATCCGCTTAATTTTTTTTGTCTGGCTGATTTATGAAACTTGGATTTTTTCAACCTAAGTTCTCTCAGAGTTTAACTTCATTCACACGCTAAGCATCAAGTATATAATGCCGTCCTTTTCGTCTAGCCCGTGACATCTGATTTCTTTTTTACGGCGATAACGAAATATCTATGCAGTCAATTACGATAAGACGGCAAAAATTAAGTTGCATTATTTTGTGATTTACATAATAAAATTTATTAAGAAAATATAACTTTTTAAATTTTTATCTTCAAAAACAGTGACATATTTGGCTTGAAGGAAAATAACAAAGGCAATAATCAGAGCCTGAAGAGATATAAAATGAGAGTATACTGCTAGTCATTGGAGTTTGACACAGAGCTTAACTCTTTGATGCAAGCATGAAGCTTAATGCTGATGAACAAGGTTTTTTTTAAAGAAAATAAAAACCCTAGTTGCATAGAATTTTTTTTTTATTATAAAGAAATAATTTTGATTTTTTAACACAAAACATTACTCAAAATAACAAAAAGTAATAGCATTTCAATAAGTTCTTTTTTTAAAAGATGGGATCACCACTTTACAGGTTCAAAATTAGTATAAACACATCAACCAAGATGCGCTTTTAATTATAAAACAATTTATTCACTCATAAAAAATAAATTATTTCATGCCAACTGTACCATCGAACTATATGCTTTTATGAATGGCAAATATTCACTGCATTACACAATGCATCAACCTTAATCACAGCAGCACACACAACTTACTGATGCGAGTTGATTTGTATAATATTTTTTACTTATTTACTGTTGGTGCAAAGTATTGCCAACTGAATGAAAAACTTATATAAACAAAATATTAAACTATAAGACTATGAATGACTTCAACTTTTTGAGATGGGTTCAAGTATATTCCTCAATGCATGAAAAGCCAAATCCCAAAACTTTATCCCATCTAGCCCCTAAGAGTTAAAAGATATAATCTTTCTATTGAGTGTGAGAAGCAGTGCCCCAAAGATATAGCTTCTCTCACAAACACTCTTCTGCATGTAGGCTTATGACATTCCTATGACTTCTCAGCTCTTCATTAACAATACAAAAATTGCAATAACATTTGAATCGATTTAAATATCAAAACGAAATTCATATGCTGTAAATTAATTAAAGGCTCTTTCAAGTGCCTGTGCATAAACTTAATGCCTATAAATATTTTTTAAAAAAACATGTTTAAGATTATATACTGATAAAACAAATCGCTAAAGATAACATATTCTTCAGTAGATAAAATTTGTCTATGCTCACTAATGGCAAGTGGTTAATACGTAAATACCTGTTAAAAACAACAACAACAAAAAACATGATGATTCTGCTGTTAATGCAAGGGAACAGACGCAGAATAATAAGACGTGAATATAATTGGCATTTTAATCAAATTATTACGACAAGAAGCTGAAAAAAAGTTATGTACTCAAAAAAGTGATGCAAACACACAGGTATTTTATCTTTTTGCAACCAGGATATCTATACTCTTCTGTTCCTGAATAGACTAAGATATATTGTTGGAATGCAATGTTATTAATAGACTAAAATATTGATTTTTAAAAATTAATTTCTTTTAATTTATCTCATTTAATAAATACTACAGAATTCTGAAATTTATTTTTCACAAATCATTACCAGAATGCCCAGTATATGGAATTAAGATTAAATAACTTGTAATTAAATTTTGATATTATTAAATAATTAATAATAAAAATGCAGCAATTGTATGGATCTTTTTATTACTAATATAGTATGAACTTTTAATAAGTTGCTTTAAAATATGTTATAAATACAAGATCATGCAAAGGCATTACAACATCATAAATCGTTACATATAAAGTCACAACATAAATATGGGATTAAATATATACATAAATTACATAAAATCATAGTACAATCCACAAATTAATGGATGACCTTCTGCCCATTTAACTGATCATTTACTGTATTGCAGTGAATCTATGCAGCTAGTTTTGCATAATTATTTAGTAGTTGTCACCAAAATACAAGAATATAAAATTCAATGCATTAGGACTTAATATGCACTTATCTTCTGCTCGTTGTAGCAGAAATTATTACTAATAATACAAACATTTTGTGCTATCTTCTAATTCAGACAAAATTTACCAAAAATTAACAATTTTAAATACTTTGATTGGACTTTCAAATCCCCAGCTTTGTTCGATTCCCAATACCTCTCATCTTCTCCAATTCAAACTAAACTATTTTACATCCAGTCTACAGCTTTTGTTGATCATATATATTGTCATGGTTGTATTACATGAGTCACAAACGTATTTCCTTTATCTACACTGTTCCAAATTTAACAAAAATAGCTAACAAAACATTTTTTATAATTTAACTAAACGGTAAAGTGGTTTCTACATTTCATTGAGGCTCAGATATAAAGGCATTCAAAACTTTCAGAAAAATTGATGGCACAAATTTTATTTCTTTATAAATTGATTATAAAATATTATTCAAATATAGCTTAATAACCTCACTAATGTCTTAAGCAAAATACAAATTTATGGATAGTTGCTGCAACTCACATTTCTGGGGGAATTCAGCTGGAATTTACATTATTTCACGATATATTATTGAGAAAAAGTCAACAATTTAAAAGAAGCAGATTTTATCCTGTATCAAAAAGTTACTTAAATCTTGCAAAATATGTTTATGACTTAAAGAAAAATTCTTGCTTTAGTATACTAAAAGTATTTAACAATTAACTGTTATTTATAGGTTTAAAGTGAAATTTTTAAAAAAACTTATTATTATTTTTATATAATATAAGAAAAGGGTAAATGAAGCATAATTAAGATTTAAGAAAAAAATAAAACTAAGATTTTACCAAAAGAAATTGGGCAGGAAAGTCAACAAATTTACATTCTAACGAAATAATTCTGAATATTTTATCACAACTACAAAAAATATTTTTAAGATTTTCAGTATTACCTTTTAAAGATAAAATAAAATTTGAAGTTGACATTATTTCCATATGATGCTTTGTTAGGTAGATTTTAAAATTTATACATTTGACATGGGAATCTGAGAAATTTAATCCAATACTAAATAAAATAAGGGGGGAAACACGGAAGAATATGGATAAAATTAAATGGAGCAAGTATATAAGCAATCTGAATAGAAAATATTCCATTAGTTTAAATAATAAATAAAAATTATATATTCCAAAATTTGCAGTAAAATGCTCACATCATTGTATAAGTTAAATTTTATTAGAATACATACAAAGCATAACAATAGTAAATTTTGACAAATTATGTATTTTCAGACAGTATTTGTAAATGGCCTAGCTGGCGGTGGTTGTTGTTCAGGCTTCTTCCAGAGAGAACTAAACATCTGAACAAATAGAAAAATAAATTAAAATTAAAATTTGAAAAGCAAATATAAATTTTATGATTTTATGCATTAAAAAAAAGGGAAAAGAACTTTTTAATTACATAAAATTTACTATTATTTCTTTGGTATAAAAACAATGCACAGATAACAAATGAAATGTGTAGAATTTCTCAACAAATATGTAGAATAGAATATAAAAACAAATAATAGATTCAAAGAATTATTAATATAAAAATTCACTAATTTGGAAACAAGTTTTGTCCACTGACAGTTCGACAGAATTGAAGAAGTATAATTAATTTTAACTGATATAAAACTATATATATATATATATATATATATATATAGTTTTATATATATGGATCAGGGGATGATTGAACATATAAATTAAAATCTGGAACTTCTCATAAAATTTAAAAGGCAGTTTTAACCAACTATACTTAATAAGATGAGAGCAGCTGTTTTTAATCAAGAATTGTAGTTTCATGAATTATACGGAAGCATTAAATAATCTTAGTTAAAAATGCAACGAGTTTATAACTAATATTCATCTTATACTTAATTATTTAATTCACTCCATTCAAATGGAAATAAAAACAGAAAAACAATATGATAGAACAAACTCATAAAACCTACAAAAATAGTTACAGCAAAAAAAAAAAATCCAAACAATAGTAAAAATGTTGCAAATTAAAACTGCATACAGTAGTAATATAAATAATATATGAATCATAAAAAAATTATTCAATCAAGAACAAGAAAAGTGAGGGAAAGAAAATATTATAGAAAAATTATGGGAAATTAACAATGAGTATCAATTTGCTTCATCATTCCAATGGGGTGAATATATTTGGGTTTCAATTTATAAATTATTAATATATAATACAAACCAAAATCTAGTTCAACTGATTTGCTTAATGCTTTTTAATATGTAGTGTAGAAAATAAATGAACACTAATACTAAACAATTTACATTAAAGCATTTATAGAAAAAAGATTTACAAGAATTGGAACTTTTCCTTTATTAACAATAAATTTTATATTCTATTAAAATTATTATTATTTTTTTTTGCAATGCTGATAGCACAAAAATCAAAGGATTAACACACTTTTAATGGAAACAGAAAATTAAAACAAGATACGAATATTTAGATATAATATTATATATATTATCTTCATATAGTAATTCTGAATAAATGAAGGGCTTTCTCAGCAATTTTTGTAACAATTTTCAAAAGAATCTCAGAATATCTTTTTAAACTTCTCATTCTACAAATATTAAGGTTGCTATTTCCAGAAGATTCAATTAATAATATCTTTCATATTAATCAAAACACTTTTCATACAATTCAAACATTGAAAAAGCATAATAAATCAGTTTTTAAAAGATGATCTAAATTTCCTATTTTATGACTCACATTTGTACTAATAAGAAAATAAAGATGTACTAAGTAATAAATGTTTTTTTTTTTTTTTTTTGAGGCACAAGGTTTAGACTTGGCTACATTGTGCAAAGCTTGTTATTTAGGAACAGCACACTAAAACTAATTTAAAAATTAATCAAATTTTTTGATTAGGATAATTTCAAGAGAACTGTCTCATAATTATTATAAGATATTATTAAGAAAATTATTCAGAAAATATCATGATCAAACTAGTGCAAAATCAAGATTCTTTTTTGATACGATAAAAAAAAATTAAACAGCAGTTTTCATCAATTAAAAAATACATTTTGAAACTGGTGAATTGCAATATCTTTGTAAAATTAATCACAGCTTACAATAAAGAAGTAAAATAATAAATATTTTCAGCATTACAAAAAACTGCATTATTGATGAAGCTAGGAAACAAAATGCTATTTATTTACAATTTTGTTGCTGTTATAATCTGTAAACATCCAAACTGAGAAAAATATTATTGTCTTTCAGATAAATTTATTCTGCTGATGATATATGAGGCCATCCGGAGAATAAAGACTTTTAATTATACAAAATGAAAAACAATATGTATCGAGGGTGAGGTGATGTAGAACTGGACCTCTTGGCTTAAAGCATTGGGGAAGAAGAATATATACCATGGTAATTCTGTAATTTGTGACCAGATACGACAAATATTCGGGGAGGTGATTATACAGAAAACTGCAGAAAGCTTCAAGTAAGTAACAGAATTGGGTTTTTTTTGTCCCAATAAATGTTGTATTTTTCATTTTGTATAACTAAGTGGATTTTATTAGCCGGGTGACCCTTGTATATATTAAAGATGCTTACACTATTCTAAATATACTAAATTTTACAGCAATATATAGATTAGTAAAATTATTTTAATAAACAGCCCTTATATAAAAATAACTAATAGCATTTCAAAATAATAACAATTAATATTCAGACGATTATTTTTGACTGCTTAAGAAAATATTACAGCAAATAATATTCTAAAAGAAACATGCACAAAACTTGAATAATTCAGAAATTTTTGCATTGAGGAATCTGCATATAACATGTTCAATCTAGTTGTACAAGACATATAACAGAAAAACAATAACATATGATAATTATTATAATGTTTTAATTTAAAATTAAAAAAAATATATATGTAAAATATGTAAGAGCATACACACACTTTAAAGGAGTAAAGGTATACATCGAAATTCTTCCGATCCATGACTTCACATCATTTTCACAAAATTGGTGAAAAAAATAAATAAATGGTTCAATAAAAATCCTAGATGATTTTTTATTTTGCAAAGTAGCATGCATCGTCTATAAGTATCAAATACAAAAAGAAGATTCTAAATATATGTGCTCAGATTTTATACTTTTAAAACATGGAGTCCTTGAAAAAAGTTCTAACCCATTATTTTTAAGCTCATCAATACTAAAGACAGCAAATTCACTTGTGTTAAATTTTTTTGAAAGATGTGGATAAAAGAACTTTCTCATATACATATAAAATCCAAATATTGATTAAAAAAATAATTTGACCATGACCAGAAATTCAAACAACATGTTTACTACAGCTGACTATGTAAAAATATACTTAACTATTTAGTGTATTTTTATTCAGTCATATATTTAGAAATGTATATTTTCAAGCAAGGAATTTACAGAAGCCTAGCTGAGCAAGAACTGAGTTAAGACAAGTGAAATTCATGTCGGAAATCAAAGTTAGAAAAAATAAGGCCCTGAGGAGAATGGAAAAGTCAAATCCATGCAACTCAGAAGTAAAAGGATGTGAATAATAAGGAAATAATTAATTTCAAGAATGTAGGCAAATTAAATATATATATATAAAAAACTATGGATTTTTCAAAAGTATTAAATCAAATGTTAATACAGGGTAACTGACAAAGTCAATAATTTTTCATCTAATAGGGAGTAATGAAAAGTAAATACTATTCAAAGAATTTCAATCTATTTTTAATGATGAAATATTTCATGTAGGAAAAGTTAAAAGCTAAGATTGTATATTTTGATTTGGAAAATGAAGAATAGATTTGTTAGACTTATTTTATACAAAATATCAGGGTATTCTATACAGATATCTGATTACATATTTACAGATTATATATATAAAAAAAACTGCTATAAGGAATAATGCTCGTAAAACTAAGTTATGAACTATTTGTTTAAAGTTTCTCTATGTTAAAACTTTTTTTTTTTCAAAAAAATAACATTAAGCAAATTATTAAAGATTATGTTCTCCCAATTCTATGCTTGAAAATCCTATCAACTCATTAATATTCAAAATTTTTTTTATAAGATAGGTGCATTTCAATTTTGCAGCAAATTCCTTTTTGTTATGTTTAACAAATCAACATGCATTTATAAATTCCTAAATAATGCTACAACTCCCTTATTTAAATTTTGACTTTAAAATGTTGTCATCTAAATTCTTTCCCCTTTTGATTTATTTCTGCAGTAATGCAAGGTAGAATTTGAAAACTAACTTTATTTTTCAATAATTCAGAAATTCCTTTAATATACATCTAAATATAATAAACTTTATTAAAATGATTTACTGATGATTTTCTGAAAAAAAATTGATTTTTTAAAAACACAATTTAATTTAATTTAAATCTTAATCCTGGTATTTTTAACATAGTTTAGAAAAAAAAAATACTAAATCCATGTTTTATATCAAGTTGACATCACGGGTTCAGATAAAATAAACTTTTAAAAATTTTGCAAGATTTTGAAAAAAATAAAATAAAATAAATAAATAAAAGCTTGTAAATACATGAGTATCTTATTAGGAAATTAAGGTTTTCTATTGATCATCAATCAATCATTTGCTAAAATGTCTCTAAATCAAATTGTAATTATTCCATTCTCAATTGAAATCTAATCAAACCATCAAAAAGACTAAATCAATTCTGCAGTTATTTTATTACGTGCTCTAAGTTCTTTCTTTCTCTTTTCATTTTTTCAATGAGAACTTAACATATAAGCCAAAAATTAAGAGCTTTTTAAGTTCAAAGTTCAATATTTTAATAAAAATAATAGTTTAAAATATATCTCTAAAATTGGTGCATAAAGTCTTCAGCTACTCACATTACTTATCATCTGTTTTCCCATCATACTGGAAATGGCAGAAGAAAATTTGTCTGTGCCTTTGACTTTACACCTCAAATAACCATATAAATTGGCTCCATTTAAAATTAATGCTACAATGACTACAATCTGAAATATTAAAGAACTTGAAATTAAAATTCCAAATAAACTAAAAGGAAAAAATGACAGATGAAAATTATGAAAAAAAAAACTGTAATAGAATAGACATATTTCTCTTTAACAAGAATGACAATAAAAACTAAACTTAAAAACATGGAAGAAAAAATGAATAATTTAACTATACTTACAAACCATTTGACATTTAACCTGAAAAAACTAACAAACAACAAAAGAAACCACACCACAGGTGTAAGAACCAAAGCAAGCCAAAATATTTGTGCTTCTGCAGTGTCAACTAATGAAATATCTTCATCCTACATATTAAACAGAAAAAGAAAAGAAAAAAAAAACCTTAGATAAAAATTTAATAATATTTAAATATCAACAATAATTGAATAACAAATATTTAATATTAAATTTCAAATTACTTTTCAATAAATGTTAAAAAATAGTAGAAAATGGCACAAATTAATATTTTTATTATTAGATGACTAAATCAGCTCACACAATATTTATTGAGAGAATAATAGTAAGAATTTCCTTTACATAACATCATAATTAGGCAATATAAACAATGATTAACATTTGATATTAAAAAATAATAGCAACCTTTTTTATGACAAACACAATATATATATTAAAAGAGGGTATCGGAATTCTCACTAAAAAGCTGAAAAACTTATAACAAACAAAACTTTGAAGTAATCTAAATTCCAGGATCAGTCTTCACATAAAACTCACATAGAAGCAATCAGACATTTTAAAAGCCAAATCAAAAGATAGTTGTTCCTCATGAAATATATTAATTATTAAGCACAAATTAAACTTATATTGATACACTTTAACAATATTCATTATAAATATAAAAATAATTCTGAGAAAATTAATTATAATTCTCAGTAATAGTAATTTTAATTCTCTAAATTTGAAAGGTTATATATATAAAAGTTCTCAAAGTTTAAATACATAGCTGACTTGTCAATACAATAAAAAGTAAAGATAATAAAAGGGAGAAAAAAGAACATTCAATTCAGTTAAAAAATATGATTGTTAAAATATTGAACTTACAAGCCTATTACACAAAGGGTTCATAAACAAATATCCCAACCTTGCAGAGTTATTAAAAACAAAGTATAACTTTATTGTTCATTGGAAATAAAAAATAATAACTGAAAATTTCAATTCAACACAGTTATAATTATTCAAAAGTCTCTCTAGAAACATATAAGATGCAGAGGTGATATGATAACAATCACAACAACACCCACAATTTCTTTTTAGCATGTCTAGTGCAACATTTTAAAAGGTTGCAGATATTAGGTGTCAAGTTTGTTTACTTCAATTAGTAGCAGTGGAACAGGCAATCATTATTTGATGCAGCCCCAGGGAGGGGGAAAAAATGAATAAAAGAATTTTTCTTTTCCTCTTTTTAAAGCTTTACACAAAGCATACAGAATAAAGCTTGCTATGAGTTATCATATCACTTCAATATCATTCAATACTTCTGGAAGGATTCACAGTGGACATGTATGATTATGTTGAATCGAAACTTTTAACAGTTATTTCTGATCTTGTATGAATGAGATTATACTTTTATTTTGTTTTCATAGCCCTCTAAAGTTGGGATATTCATTTACAAACACCTTGCATATCTTAATTTAACTTTTGGAATAAAATTACTAAAAGAAAAAAAATCATTTATATCATATAAAAAAAATCCTAATTTTTTATACATACTTTAAAAAGGGTTAAGCAACTGACATATTAGTTATAATTACAAAATATGTTCCAATTACTGAAGAACCTTATAAACATATGTTTAGATGGAAATTGCTCAGTTAAAAAATGAACACACTTTTAGAATGGTACAACTGGAATGGAATATTTAAAAGAAATATGTGATTAAAATTTATTTTAAAATTTAAAAAATCAAATAATATATAATAATATAAAAAACATTCATAAAAATCTTAGGAGTAAATTAAATAAAATTCAACTTAAACTAAAGGAAAAATTAATATTTATAGTAAAAATTAATCTATAGCAATGTCACCTTTTATCTTTATTTTTAAATTTTACTTGGAAAAATATACTTTATAAATACAGTAGCAGGCGATTGAAAGCATGAATAGATGATTAAAGAAATAAGCAAGTAAATATATGAGCATTTAATAAAAATATGACAAAATTTTGGTATTTTTTAAAAAATAAAATAGTCTACAACAACAGTTACCATTAACTTAATATAAAAGATACACACATAATATTATAGCATACCTTTCTTGATTCAAAAACCCAATGACTCTTTCCCTCATCATCTACATAATTCCACCAACGCAGTCCTACCAGCAGACGGCCAGTGACATTTTTAACAGTCCAGAAATCCAAGGACAAGAATATAATTATTGTAACAAAACATGATATAAAACTGTTGCTGAACCAACCACACATTAAATACACCAAAAGAGCGAGTGCCCGGAATGCTAAGTGAAAGAATACTGCAAGTGGATGCCTAAAAATTGAAAAATTAAATATTTAATCATAAAGGAAAATACCACACAAAATTTTATACTTTTTGCCCACTACTTATTTCACAGGTTTAAACCAAAGGAATAATGAGATGAATAGCTGGTGCATATAAACAAATCAATAAGATTTAATAATGTATAACAGAAGATAGTTATTCTTGGTTTTAAAAATACAAATTATGGATACGAAAATAATTAAAAGAGAGCAAAGTAATTATGAAACATTATAAATGTATGAAACAGACAAAAGGTATACTAGTATATATTATTATAAAAGAAACATTAAATAATTCACAATCAAATAAAAAGTAACTACAGGTACTTTCATTTATGTAGATAGAAAATAACTGATTAAGGATAAAAGCTAACACTTAATACAGTTTCTAAGTATCATTATAAGGTATTTATTTTGAAATAAATTATTCTTAATTTCAGATGGAATTAATTATATAAATATTTCAAAAATATGTATATTTAAATCAACTTCAAAAAATATATATTTAATCAAACCATTAAAAAATTTTGCTTGGTAAATAAAATTAATTCAAACTATATAATAATAAAGATATATTTTGTAATAATGAAAAATAAAGTTATTATGAGTTAAATAGATATGTTTCTGTTAAATTTATGATGGTTGTAACAAATTAGAACAAAACTTTATCTATATCAGAGAATTATATTAACAATAGCATTTTATAACCTAGAACACGATGGAAATTTGTATAAACAAACAATGTAATCAATTATATAATAAAATTATTCATCACTTAACTATCTATCAAGCCCACTTTATTTTACAATAAATCACCAATGACCTTTAATTTTCCACCAATGCCTACAATTGGAACTTAAACTTTTTTAGTTATTAATATCATCTGATACATTTGGGATATTCATAAATATTTTTTTAGTAATATAAGGTTTTCAGTTTAAATACTTTTAATATTTTTTAAAAATTAATTTAAAACAACAATTTACACAAACTTTGAACATTTATCAGGTAATGTATTTTAGTTTCCAAAATGCCAAATTTTAGTTGTTTTATCAAATTGCCAGACTGATGTTTGATTAACATATTTATAAGCAGAAATATATGTTTAAAAAGAAAATTTTTTTGATAAAATTCTTTACAGATTTTTCATGATCAGCAAGTTGTTATAGCTTTTAAACTTTAGTTTCAAACTTTACAAAGTGATAATCACAATTTAAAAAATTATAACAAAATACCATCTCTATAGCCATTGTTACTAAAATTGAATTTACAGAACTGAGTAACTTTTTCAATAAAACCCAAAGCTCTATAAATATTGATAATCTAGTAACGTTTTGAAATAAATTTACAGAATAAACTGCCATTTTCTATTTCCCAATATTTAATTTTGTTTCATTTTTTCCTAAATAAAAAGGCAAGCAAATAGTTAGCTTAATCTTCAGCAATTAATATTTGCTTCAATAATGCATCATCATCAATAATTTTCCATCTTAAAATTGATTCTTAGCATTTTTTTACTGCAATTTGCCAACATTTCAATATTAAATATTCTGCAGTTTAAAATGATAACAAATTACTTTTCCCAACATGTGAATAAAAGAATAAACACGTTTGTTTAAATGTTAAAATGCATTTTACCAATGTATGCAGAAACTGTAGCAATGTTAATATTTTGACACTTTAAGATGTTATACAGCAGAACACAAAACTAATATTTATCTTTTTATTCACTAAAATATCACACCATTTATAAAGACTAGAATTAATTTACACTATAAAAAAATTAATCAATGTGAAATTTTTAATTGAAATTCAAATCAATGGCCATGTGTAACCAGTTCAACTTCAAAAAATTAGCTAAAGTCTGAATTTTTCTTCATATTAATAAAAACTAAAGAAAAATGTGTATGGAAAAAAAAAAAAGTTAAAAATATTATACAATAAATTCATCACTTACGTTTCATTTTATCAAGTTGATTTTTAAATTTAACAAACTATACTCCTTCTATTTTCCAACTTTCAGCTCTGAGAATTAAATTGGATTGGTAGTATTTTTTTCTCCTTTTACTCATATAAATGAACAATTACAATCTTAAAAATATTTTATGTATTAGTTTACATAAAATAAATAAATTGATATGATAAAGCTCCTTAGGAATTGGTATTTGAAAAAAAAAAGAGAGTTTGTTTGACTGATTGATGAACGAAATGCTAATATGGAGAATTTAAAAAATTGTTCAAAGCAAAAATACCAACATCATACAATTTCCTGGTAGATTATATAAACAAAAGATCACTTAAAATCCCTGGGTATCATTTAACAGCTATTAAAACACTTGTGAATATTTATTTCTTCAATTCCCATCACACAGTTTACAAATCATCGAAAAATATAGAATTTGCATTAAAATTTTATTCCTATTTACATTAAATAAAAACAGTAAATATAAATATAATTTATTTATGTTTATTCAATAAAATAACATTCTACCAACATAAAATTTTTATAACTATCATAAAAATACCACAATCATATTGAGAGAATTTGATAGTTATAAAATTAAAATACAATATATTTAATATAATTTTAAAGAAACAGTAATAGATTTTTTTTAAAAAAATTCTTCTTTTTAGTGCATTCACTTTATAATTAATTTGCAGAATTGGGATATGACTTAATTAAGTTAATAGAATAATTCTTAATTATTAGCTTAACACATATTAAAATAGTGTATTGTCATCATTAACATACAAATGCATAAAATTTTTAAACTCTGATACAGAAAGCAATGAGTGAAAAAATCAGTGATAACTTTCAATCTTTTCAAACATGAGGTAATTCAAGTTAGATAAAAGTGTATGAAATTTTAAAAACAAAAGTATTACTTTGTTGCAGTACGAGAAGCATCATCTGAAAAATGTAGAGCCACATCATCTGGTCCACGCATCATATTTCCTAAAGAATGCAATTACAACAATTTTTATAATTCAGATTTATTTTTATTATTTTCAGCATAATAGTACATAGAGAAATTATATAAATATTTGTATATTATATAAACTGTTCTTTCTAATAGCAATGATTGAAATTTGCTATAACATACTGTAGATAAAAGATTGTTATTTTAATTTGCATGTGTAATCAGACTTCAATTATTTGGAGCCAATATCAAGGAAAAAATCATTTAAAACGATAAAACTAAAAAAAGATAAGGACATAAAACAAATCAAATCATAATATAATTAAAAGCATTTAATTAACATTTAACCAGTATTAGTGTATTAATAAAATAGTAGTATCTAAGAATGATAACAGTGAAAATCATACAATTAATATAAGATCATATTGCTAATTTCAGGACTCAGAAGTAAAATTTACATATAACCTTTATTTATAAATTAAAATAGCTCATATTTAATTCTTTTCTTTCCAATCTTAAATGCATATTACTTACTTGACAATTTATACAATAATAATTGCTCTAAAAAATTATTTGAGAAATTGAAATTGAATATAATCTATGTTGAACTCGCAGAAGTAGTCTCCCCAAAACTTTCTTGTATACACTCTAATAAAGATGTTATTCCACAGAATGCCTTGCATAGCATTGGCATACAACAAATATAAAATATTAATTTTTAGTGTCAATTCAGCAATTTTACTGAATCTGACATGTCAACTTTGGTAGTTAATTCCTAGTATGAAGTTAATAGAATCCAAACATCGAATTTGTATTTGGACTAACAGACTGAAACTAAAATTTGGCACAAAACTACACTTGTATCCACAAAATCCCACACCTAATTTTATATATGCAATTCACTTTTGGGCTATCATATATAAACTTGTTTCTAAAAGAACAGACCAATACAGTCAACCTTCATTGTATTTGTCTCAAATTTGATTGATGTCTAGACTCTAGATGTTAATTCTGTGTATTAAATTTTATCACCTTACCTCCCTTTATTTTATAATTATTGTGTTAAATTATATTCGAACAGCTAGATAAAGACATTCTCTGAATGAATTTTGCTAAAATTTGAAAGAAATCTAAACATTTAGGATGAAGACTGTATGCCAAATTTCCTCCGTCAAACTCAAAGTGTTTTTGAATTATCTTTACCACAGACAGATGTACCTTTTTCAAATTCAGGGTGGTCTAAAATGTGGAGATTTGTCAAAATATAGAGTTAAAATTTTTTGACGATTACTATATTTTCACTATACTACACATACAAGAAAGTAAAAATATCTAAACAATGTGACATTCTTTTTAAGATGATCATACAGATTATCAAAATGCATTTAATAAATATAATATTCAATCATTCCTAATTTGCAAGTCTATTTCTCAAATTAATATTATTTGTTTATAATTAATAGCTAAATGTAACCATATTTTACATAAAAATCATTAAATTCTTCATATATGTATGTTTTTTTTCCAGAAAATTGATGCTTCACTTGTCTCTTAAATGTAACTTAAACCTAAAGCAGAAGAATACAATAGTGTATATATATATATATATATATATATACAGAGAGAAAGAGAGAGAAAATATAGCAACATTCTTCATTCAATAGAAAATACTTACTTTTTGAGGAACAAAAACTATTTACAGAATTTTCTTCATAGAAATTCAAGAACTTCCTATTTCAAGTGAAACATATCAGAATTTCAAGAAGATATTCTGAAATAATAACAAATAAGTGATATAACAATTATCTCAAAGATTAAGAAAACATTCATCAATCAGCATATTAAAAAAAATATGACCATAAAAACCAGTAAACATATTTTTATAATTGATATGAACATACACATTTCATTTAAAATTTTAAAAACTATAAAATACCATAGTTAAAACATTTATCCTTAAGTATAAACATAAAATTATGATAAGGTTATCAAACTGTTTAAAGCTATAATTCAACAAATATAGAAATCTAAAATAATTAAACTACTGGTGAGTGTTTAGTGAGCTTTGCAATAATAAATAAATTAATTAATTGTAACACTCTTTGGAATTTTTTCCAGATAAATTTTTAAAAAAGTTTCTAGAACTGACTAGCATATTTACTATTTTTCTTCAAATATTGACATAGTTATGAGTGTTTTTTTAATGATATTGGTGATGCTTATATTATGAGTAATTACAGTATTATAAAATAGATTTTATTTTTTTGTCAATTCAGATTAACAGAATTTCAGCAGTCTTTGCAATAGATAGTACTATCTAGCAATATATAAATTCACTAAATATATGAAAATAAATAAAAATTACATGTAAATAAAAAAATTACATTTTTGAATTAACAAAAACTAAAATTTTCCATTTTAAGCATTTAAAAAATATTGAAACATAATAAGTGTTTGCTTTAGAGTTGTTTCCAATCTAAGATGATTTTATTACACATGTAAACTAAAATTCTTATGGAAATTGCCACAGCACTTAATAAAAGAAAGCAAGGTGAATCTGCCATTGCTTGTTGAAACTACAAGCTTATCTTTCATAAAATAAGAAGTTACGAAGTAAAGTATTTAACTGTTTTAAATACTATGACAATATAAAACATTCTAATTATTAATATTCGGAATAGCTGAAAATTTATCTGTATATGAAAAAACTTAATTCTTCCAAGATGATTATTATTAAATGATTCTCAATCTTTAATGCACAGTAAATTTTATTGATTTTTTTTTCCACTACAGTACTTAACGCTCCTAATAATTTGACACACACACACAAAAGGATTAAAAATTGAACTTTTATAGGAATAGAAATGACACAGCTCAAGTTCGCTTTTTCATTTTCTTAACGTAAACAAAACTGATTTATATCAATCTCCAAGATAACATAACTTTATATATTTCAAATATCAACCACATTCATTGAAAACTTGCATATAAATAAAGTATGACAATTCCATTTAAAGAAACGATAACACAAGCAGAATTAAAAAATATATATATATATATAATGCCTAAGGATTTGAATAACTTTTGATCATAAATTTAAATGGCCCTACGATTTATAACACTATAAGCTAAAACATTTTCATGGTACCTCTCAGGAAGATAAAAACTAAAAAATTACACATACACACGTCACTTTACTAGATCGAAAAACAATAACAACTCAACATTTGCAAATTAAATTTCATACCTGTATTATTTATTTAAAATTATAACAAAGTCTACATGACAGATAAACATACTTGCCATATTAAATTATGCCGAAATAAAGTAAAAATGTTACATAGCAATAAAATAAACAATCGGTGTTTACGATTTACAAATATGAATCATCTATTAGTACATTCAGTTCAGTTCTTTGACTATTTATTGTTTACCGGTTTTTTCCCCAAATTCATAAAATTATCCGTTTTTTTTTTTTTTTCAGCTTTTAAAAATTAGAAATCCGGCAAGTGCTAAATGACATATAAATTTAAACTTACGAAATATTTTACACAATTTTTTCAAGCAGTCTTTTCTTCACGAAGACAGTAATTGCTTTCTGAGTTGTCATGGGTTTTGTGAAATGATTATTCAAGAGGGACTAGTTTTCTAGCTTATGTTAGGGATGACGAATATTTTAAGAGCGGTTATTACGTGATCAATATCATAAAGTCACAAATACCAGTGATCAATACTTTTCAAAGAAGGGTGTGATTCAAATCCTTGATACGATCTTACTGGTGAAATTTCGGTTACAGGTTTTGGATCACGATAGAAAGTAACAATCGATACGATATCACTGAAATTTTCTGGAGCGGCGACTTCACTGGAAAGTAACAATCAATACGAGCTGTCCAATGGAAGCTCTTTAACAAAACAGAAAAAGAGAAATCTGTGAATGGATTGAAAAGTGAACAGACCGGTTATTGGAATTATCGTATCATTGAATTCTATATCACTGAAATTTATCGGAGCGGTGATTTCACTGAAAAGTGTGAAGTCGCCGCTCCACTTAATGGGAGTAACCTTGACTTTCCGATATTCGCATTTGAGAATGCACTATTCCATACAAATCCTTTTTAATTGCTTGTGACTTGACTTTGCATATATTCCGTTTACTGCTGGCGCCATCTATTGGTAAAATATAGAACTAAAGTAAACAATTTAAAGAAATTACATATATATTTAATTCAAATTTTTCAGAAAATGGTTTACTCCAATAAAGAAATTAAATAAATAGTTTTGAAAAAAATCAAATTTAAGATGTAAGCTGAAATAGATAAATTAATTCAATCACACGTTACTTAAATTAGTAAATTAAGTATTAATTACAATTAATAAATTTTATATTTAATATTAAGTAATAATTTTTAATTAATAATATGATTGAAATAACAGATATTTGGTACAAATATTTAAAAATAACAATAGCAAAATTATTTGTTATTCAAAAAATCGTGGATTATGCACCTCTTGCTTATATGCACTCACAAATAATATGAAAATGCATAATTATGGAACTGTTTCCCGATTCACCTTCACAGATATACTTTTTATATTATTTACAGAATGTTGTCTGGAAATACTAAGAAAAACAAATGACTTCCGGCATGGCTGAAATTTTCACTTGCGATAGATAGATCGGAAGTGACGCTGAAATCCAGATAGGCAGAGATTAAAGCCATTTTTTTGTTAAAATACTAGATGACGGGAATTATCAAAATGTCAGTGCCAGAAATGAGTATTCTATACCTTTCTAGTATGCTTTTAAAGACAAAATTTATTTATTTTTGGATTTTTCATTCAAAATACTCTAACATTTGAGATAACTCCCAAGAAAAGTTCACAGAAAGGAAAAAAGAATACTAGAAATTTCTTAACCAGAGAAGATTATTCAATGGAAAATTCACCATTTATTAATGGAATTTCATACTGTTCTAAAAGGATATTTGGCTACATTTTTAACTCTTATATAATAATTGATGAGTTTTAATGAAATGGCTTTATCAATTAATCTTTATACAAAACACATGTTTTGCATAGCATTTGGTAGATTAGTAAAAAATAATAATTAAAACTGACTAATAAGCCTGACAGTAATATTACTTTATTAAATTGTCAAGAAGTAGTACTATAAATTTAATAAATCACTTTTCGATGAAGGAATGATATCCATAAACTTTTCAGAAAAATCAGATTCTTCTGTCTTCAGAAATCTCTTTACCAATTTTTACCAATAGCAATAGTTATTTTTACCTTAGAAGCGTATCAATTTTTTAGCAGTTTCATCATTTATAATATTACTAATTGAATCGATAATTATCAAGCAAAGATCTTCCGTTAATTTCCTACAAAATTATATTCATTTGAATTGAGAACGAATATGGGTGGACCATGTGAGAAGTTTCTGGTATAATGTGTAATTCTCGCTTCTCTGGTGGGTACAATAATTGTGTGGGGCAAGTTACCTCAGTACCGAGTCACCAGAGCGCACCACCTACAGAAAAGTAGAGATGCATAATCCGCGATTTTTTGAATAACAAATAATTTTGCTATTATTATTTTTAAATATTTGTTCCAAATATCTGTTATTTCAATCATATTATTATTTAAAAATTATTACTTAATATTAAATATAAAATTTATTAATTGTAATTAATACTTAATTTACTAATTTAAGTAACGTGTTATTGAATTAATTTATCTATTTCAGCTTACTTCTAAAATTTGATTTCTTTTTCAAAACTATTTGTTTAATTTCTTTATAGGAGTAAACCATTTTCTGAAAGTTTGAATTAAATATATATGTTATTTCTTTAAAATTATTTAATTTAGTTTTATATTTTACCAAAAGATGGCGCCAGCAGTAAACGGAATATATGCAAAGTCAAGTCACGAGCAATTAAAAAGCATTTGTATGGAATAGTGCATCATCAAATGCGAATATCGGAATGTCAAGGTTACTCTAATGAAGTGGAGCGGCGACTTCACACTTCTCAGTGAAATCACCGCTCCGATAAATTTCAGTGATATCGAATTCAATGATACGATAATTCCAATAACCGGTCCGTTCACTTTTCAATCCATTCACAGATTTCTCCTTTTTAGTTTTGTCAGAGAGCTTCCATTGGACAGATCGTATCGATTGTGACTTTCCAGTGAAATCACCGCCCAGGTAAATTTCAGTGATATCGTATCGATTGTTACTTTCTATCGTGATCCAAAACCTGCAATTGAAATATCACCATTAAGATCATATCAAGGTTTTGAATCACATCCCTTTTTGAAAAGTATTGATTACTGGTATTTGCGACTTTATGATATTGGTTACGTAATAAAGGCTCGTAAAATATTTGTCATCTCTACAGAAAAGTTTGCATCCTGATAGGTGATGGGCATTAGGATTCAACCATATTTACCGATTTTTTGTTGCTATAACGTCAGTTATTCTTTTAATTTGATTGCCATCGGGCTGCTCACCAGGTACGGAGGTTCTGATTTGACCAGTTTCTAATTCCCATTGGGCTGATCACCCTGTACCACGTCACCAGGGCGCATCACCTGCAGAAAAGTTTGGATCGTGACCGGTGATGGGCATTAGGATTCAACCATATTTATTGATTTTTTGTTGCTATTACTTCGGTTATTCTTTTATTCTGATTGCCATTGGGCTACTCAGGAATAGTTTCAATATTTTTACTATACATAAAATGAGCAAAAATTAAAAAAAAATTCTTAATATAAAATTCGTTTATATATATTATATATGTGTTTTATACATTTTAAGAGTAAAATATGAATACAAGTGAAGGATTGAATAATATTTTGGCCAATATTTAATCAAAGTATTCGGGGTAGAGACAATCAATCCAAAGTGGATATGCGGGTAGATTACAAACAATTGGGTGAAATTAATAATTAATACTAATACAGAAATTAAATTATGACCATTTTTTAATCATACTTTTATTTTTACTATTTTTAAATAACTGGAAATAAAATTTTTTCTGACAATTTGCTAAATTGTGAATCAAACTGAAAAAAAAATTGTAATTACACATTATTTTTCTGTTTTAATTTATATCAAACTCAAAACAAGGGCATAAAGTTATGTAACAATATGTTAATATCCATGCTACATCAGCAAGTTTATTTCCGATAAAGACTTTCTAACAAATTTATTAAAACATGATTATGTTGAAAATATTTCAATATAATATTTATTGCATAGTAAAAAAAATATTGCGAAACCACGGGAAAACTCTTACGTACAACTCTTTTCTCATTAAACGTGTTACAAATTATTTTTTCAATTTAAAATAATGTAAAAGTGAATTTTAGGTGACATTTTTTTAGAAGATACCAAAGTCTAGAATAATTTTTAAGGAACTGAAATTTTACATAACCTTTGGGAGTTCGTAACAGCTTCCTTCTCGTTTTTAAGAGCATTTATGTGAAATTTGAATAAAATCGGACAAGTGTGGATTTGTATAGTATTCATTTCATTTCTTAAGTATTGATTTCTCTATATATTGATGTTAATACCCATTTTATGATAAATCAATTACTAATAAAACAAATAAGCTTATGAGTTTTTGGTGCAGCTGCATTCGATTTTTGTACAATAAATTCTAACACGAAACAGTGTGATATATTTTTTGTTTTGCTTGGTTTAAGCAAAAGTATATTTCTATATATATGGAAAGATAATTACGTATAGGTACGGTGTGCTGGTTAGATCATTGAACCTGTAGAAAACATTGGAATGAATGGGTATGTACATTTTGGTAAATTTTTAAAAAATTTTGAATTACTGAAAATTAAAAATTTGGTGTTTGATAGTGATAATTATAGAAATATTGTTGCGAAAATAATTTTTGAATCGCATGAAATTACAAATTTTTTTCAAATTATACTGAATTAATTTAAAATTATTTTTCAAATTAATTCAGTTTAATTGTGCTATGTTTTCCCTCATATCGCATTTTTTTTGTAAATTTATACATAGCTTTGAAAAATACTTTAGTGTAAAGGAACCAAATATAATTTTATTGCTTTATCAAAACTTTAAATCCAATTTTCCTTCTCATTTAAGAAACTGGATATGAAAATCTATTTTTATTGTTATGACATTAAATTGGTTTTGTAATAAAATGCAGTCTATTTTTGCTGTCTTTTAAGTTCAGATTTTTTTTCCTTACATCAAAGAAATTAACGTATTAGAGAGGTTTAACATTCTTTTTTTGAATGAGTTTCTTATGATCTTAAAGTCATGTTTCCATTTAGTGTAGACAAGTTCCTCTAAAGGAATATCTTTCTTATTGGCAATAAGTAGGTAAAATATTCATTTTATGATTATCTTAATAATATATTAAAATTGTAATTCACTTTATTCCCTCTCAAAGAATTAATTTAGAGAATTATTCTGCTTAACACACTTTTGATAAATGAACGTAAAAATCAAAATTGCAAATTTTATTCATATCAAAATCCAATGCATCAAAATTTAACTCAAATTCTTTATACGTACAATAAAGAAACACTAAAGAAAGTGTACAATAAAGAAATACTAAAGATCTATAAAGTTAAAACTAACGATTCTTTATTCTTTCGTTCTTCATTTACACAATAAAATAAGCACCCAGAAAAACAAAATTCATGAAAAGGTGTCCCCTTATCCCTTTGGGCTGTAATCGCCAATTTCCATGATTTGTTTTTTGTCCCGTCAATTCTAATAGTTTTAATGGCCCGAAGACTTGTTTCTTTTGCATTAAAAAGTGGAAGTTTTGCATGTCTAAAAAGTGGAAGTTTTGCATGAAGAGATGCATCATTCCTTCCTCTTCGCGAATGGCTTCTAATAGGAGTAGAAATCCGAGAGCTCATTGCTGCACATAAAAGATCTTGTTTCTAAACGTATTCCTGTAGAAGTGGTGGTGGAGTATATTGTTATGAACCTGCAATTCGGTTTCCCAGCATAGTTTGTTCCATCAACAGAAAGAAAGTTTTACAGTCATCTGAATGGGACAGAGTCCAGGTAGCGCGTCAGAGGTCCCAGAGCTTGGCGACAAACTTGGCGACCATTTGGCGACTTGGCGACCAATTTCGCGACTTTGGCGCCAAAATAAATAATACCCGAAACTTCGAGAATTTTCCCGATCCGTCCAGTAAGAACCGAGATACGCATTAAACGTTCCTGATTGGTTGAGAGGCTTCTAGCCCTGCCTCCTGAGACCTATAAAAGGGGCTGCAACTGCCAGCCGAAGTCAGTCAGTAGGTAAAAACCCGTCTGCATTAATTGCGGCAAAGAACATTACGCCTCTTACCGCGGGTGCGAGAAATTTCCCAAACCAAAAAAGAACTAATAAAACTCTTGCCAAAAGCAGCTATGTCAACCCTAGCATTTCATATGCAAAAGTCGCAAGTAATGAATCATCTCCAATTGATCATCCCCACCCAAATAAAATGCCTGATGAAAATAAAGCAATCAATGCTCAGGAAACAGCTTATTTCCCCAAAGATAATGTCACAGAGCTTGAGGATATAAAATATGTGATTAATGAATTCAAAACTCTCTTTAATGGTTGTGACATTCGCAAAATCGCTAAGCAACTCAGAAATGCTAACAATCATCTTGATAAACTAGCAATTCTAATGGAATTCCTGCCCATTTTCTGTAATGATAACAATGTGTAACTTTCGTGTTTGCTTTTTTGCTTTTCCCTTTCCAAAGATAATTTAACTTTTCTCTTATCCTCTTTTTCTTTACACTCAAGAAAAATTTTACTTCAAATTAAAATAACCCATTCTTGATGCACTGTAATTAATAAGGTCAGTTCCATCACCCTAAAGTTTTCACCTGTTAGATTTACGGATGGTGGGGCCTGTGGCCCCAATGAGCCGTAATCCCTCTCTCAACTATGAAGTCAGTCAGTAGGAGTCGAGAGTCGGAGAAGTCCGAAAACGGAGCGGAGGAGTCGTAAGCGACAGAGCGGAGTAGGCGGAAACGACGGTGAGCAGCGACGGAGTCAAGCTCGTGCTGAACAGAGCTGTGCGCTACTGTCTGCAGTAGATTCTGGTTGTATGCTGCTGTGTATGCTGTTGTATGCTACACGTCTCGGCTGAAGATAGTCGTTTCTATGCTATATATAGTTGTCGTTTTTGTGCTGTCCTGTGTGTCTTCGTGTAAATAAACGTCGTAGTTTTTATTCTACTTCTGCCTGCTGATTGAGCTTTCTCCACACCATATCACTTCCACTATCCAAACGAACCCTGGTAAAGAAATTTCGTAACATTTGGTGTCAGAAGTGGGATAGTGGTCAAAAATGTAGGGTGAAAACGAGATCTCAGGCTGCGATGGCTGATAGCGGTAATGGTGAGTTACTGGCTCTGTTAGCTGAAATGAAGAAATCTATGGAAGTTGGACAAGAGAAATTTTCACAAGAAATGGAAGCTGGGCAAGAGAAACTTTTACAAGAAATTAAAGCCGGACAAGAGCAACTTTTGCGAAAAATGAAAGCCTTTACGGAAGAAATGAAAGCCTTTGCGGAAGACATGAAGAGTGAATCAAAGAAAGGCCTTTCGTCGCGAAAAGAAATTTCAGAAGATAAAGTTAACAAAACTGAAGACATCCAAGTTATCACAGAAGAAATTGAAGGAAGCAGCGAGAGCCAAGTGGAAGAAAATACTGAAGACCGAATGGAGACCGGTGTCACTGAAAAGGAACTTAGCCATCCGGAGAATGAACCGAAGTTCAATAAGGAGAGGAACAAACAGGGAAAGTGTCAAATGATTGCGGAACTGAAACAGTCTTCTCCGAATGAGTCCCCTGAAGTGGAACCGAAAGTGCTGGTGCTTGGGGATGGGGAAGATGGACTTTCTTCGGACGGATCTGTTGGTGGCGACCCGTGCTCGATGCCTATGGATGCAAGAGTTGATGCGACCCTGTTTGGTTTGGATTTGTCCCAAAGATTAAAGGAACTACCTCTCTGAAAGCCTCTTGATATCTCCTGGCATAGTGACATGGAAGAAGGCTACATGGCTGGAATCGCTGATTCCTGTAGTCATGGTCTCAATTTCCTCCAAGAATTCAGATTTGCTGTGGATTTTCCGAGGAGTGTCATGCAAATAAGAGCCGACGAATCTCCTGTGCATCCGGACAAGTTGTGTTGTAGCAGAAGAGCCTTTCCCGTAAAGGCAGATGTACTCTTCAGACGATCCAGTGTGGAGAGTTGCGGACAATTCTCGAGTGTCGAGAATAGACCGGGAAGAGGTGGACGTATTCCCGTGAAAGCTTTGGCGACGAAGGCGAATACCTGGCATTCGAGTGGACTTCAGAAGGCAACGTTGGATCATCCTGATATACGATTGGTTCGATGGAAGAAGTTTAATGTGACCAACCGAAAAGCTTGGCAAGAATTAATTCCGGAGGACTCTACTACGATCCAGCGTTTGGCTCCATGGGACATCCTGCATTTTAAGGAGCGGAATCAAGTCTGGATGTACAATCCGAAACGACGAAGAGGTCCGGGTCAAGAGCATTCAGAAGGTTTGGATGGATCTTCAGTCGCCGCCAAATTAGTAAATGATGTCATCTTCGGAAGTCGCCTAAAACATCATCATCATAACATCATACGGAAGCCTACGCCAACTGATGGATTGAAGTAGGACTGCCGGGACGTCAGTCTTTGAAGAGGGGAGCAATGTTACGAACCTGCAATTCGGCTTCCCAGCATAGTTTGTTCCATCAACAGAAAGAAAGTTTTACAGTCATCTGAATGGGACAGAGTCCAGGTAGCGCGTCGGAGGTCCTTGATCTTGGCGACTTGGCGGCAACTTTGGCGCCAAAATAGATAATACCCGAAACTTCGAGAATTTTCCCGATCCGTCCAGTAGGAACCGAGATACGCCTTGAACGTTCCTGATTGGTTGAGAGGCTTCTAGCCCTGCCTCCTGAGACCTATAAAAGGGGCTGCAGCTGCCAGCCGAAGTCAGTCAGTAGGAGTCGAGAGTTTGAGAAGTCCGACGACGGAGCGGAGGAGTCGTAAGCGACAAAGCGGAGTAGGCGGAAACGACGGTGAGCAGCGACGGAGTCAAGCTCGTGCTGAACAGAGCTGTGCGCTACTGTCTGCAGTAGATTCTGGTTGTATGCTACACGTCTCGGCTGAAGATAGTCGTCTCTATGCTATATATAGTTGTCGTTTTTGTGCTGTCCTGTGCGTCTTCGTGTAAATAAACGTCGTTGTTTTTATTCTACTTCTGCCTGCTGATTGAGCGTTCTCCACACCATATCACTTCCACTATCCAAACGAACCCCGGTAAAGAAATTTTGTAACAATATTAAGCACAGAGCCTTTGCTATTGGACAAGTAGACCCGTCTTCACAGAACCCCCTCTCCCCTTTATAATGTTCAATCCATCACAAAAGGCTTATTATTGCAAGCCCATTTAATTTATTATTAACACATTATTTTAAACACATTTAAATTAAGAACTTGCTCATTAGAATAAGCATTCTGATCATATAGTGGAAAATTGGAAAAATCGTTGCACAGTTTTTTCTTTTAATCCAGGGAATCTTTTCTCCAAAGCTAACATACCTTTTCAATAGGACTAACAACAATACAAAATGAACACATATGTACTAGAGAAATATGATCAAATGCTTATATTATAGATGCACCCTTGGATAAATAACAGCGAAATTTCATAGGTCCCTGTATATTTAGATTGGACGTAAACGATGTTTAAGATGTTAAGATGTTTAGTCAACATAGTTAAGTACTTGACATACACATAAAATGAAATATCTATAAAGCCCACTGGAATAACCCAGTATTTTGGCAAGATGCGGCACTCATTTCCGAATACTGATTTATTTATCTGATTATTTAATCTTGCCTTGAAGTGTCATATCACCCGATACACAGTATAGAGTTCTCTCTCCATTCTAGATACAATATATTTTATAAAAGGGAAATCCTGCTGGTAAAGGTTCCGATATCATATTGCTTCTTTTCTTTGAGCACCTGAATCAGGAAGATAAATCATCGAAGTACTTATTACATTAGTACTTAAGTTGATTACGTGGCAAAACCAGCTTCCATTCTGGCAACTAACTTTCCATAGAAATCTCAACTCCAAGCCATCTGTAGGTATTTGAATCGCGATTACTGTCAAGTACTTGCCTAGACTTTGTTCATCCAATCAATGGAGGTATGATCATTTTCTTAAGACTTTCCAGATATGGATGAGATGTTTCTTTGTAACTTACTGCCTCCCTCTGCTCTTGTTATTAATAGACCCTTTTTTTCTTCCGTAAACAACTTAAATATTCGATTTTTGTGACGTTTTCAACCTCCTCAATGATCGATTGCCCATTTCGAACACTTATTACTAGAAGATAACCTCAGAATATGCCACGCAAGGGATGCCGTGTTGAGGCTTTATCTACATTCTTATGTGAATGCCTTTTGATTTTTGCAATTATTACATTTCTGTCAACAAGTGAGTAAGCTGTTAACATTTTCAATTCTTATAGCATTTAACAACTTAAAAAAAAAGGCCAGAGTCAAAAATAATCTATTCATTCATTCATTTATTTATTTAAACTGACCTTTATCAATGCACAACGTTGAAACAATTCTTGAATTCTTTATTTATACAATAGATTATACCAGTGAATTCTCAAACCTAAAATTTTTAGATGATTATTGCGTCTTTTCTCTTCATCTTCACAAATGCTAGGCATACTCGTTACCTCCCGAGTATGGCTTTGAATACAATTTAATCTTTTGAACAAATTTCTTTTGAAACATTGTTTTGTTTAATTTCAATTAGATATTTACCGCGCGTATCTGCAAAGAGCGTCCTGAATTGGTATTCTAAGAAATTTTTTTTAAAAAAAATATTGATTTTGTAATAAAATAAGTACATTGATAAGGATCACATTCTTAAAAAAGGAGAACTAAGCGGTATCAAAAATTAAAAATATAAATGATTCGATTTTAGATTCCAGTAGAAATTAAATTTTGTAGTTTCATTAAAATAATTTTACAATGAAATTTAAAAAAAATGTTAAACACAGAATTTTTTAAGGCCTATTTTTAAATTCCATTCTGCCTTTTAAAAGAATTCTCTAAATCAGAAACTTCTAAAGAGCACTCGCACTCAGAAAAGCTTCGGTACTGGCACTCAACTATATTTAAGTCAAGTGATTAAAAATGTAAAAATAAAGACACCATAATTGAAACACTAATCAAAAGACTAAATTGCTTATGTCAGTCTTATGTGTAATGTTGCATGTTTCGATTTCAGCACAAATCAGTCTGAATATAGACGTTCATTTAAAAGCATTTAATAATTTCAGTTATGCGTGTATGAAGAGCATCTATTAAAAATACAATTATATTCTAAAAATGAACTTCTCTTAATACTGAATTCGTAACTAGGCATAAGTGATCTTGCACTTAAGTCTTTAAACATAGTCAACATAAAGGCAAACTCACGGACTCTGGAAATTTCAGAATTTAATTGTAAGATAAATGAATGAAGCTAATAAAACAGGATTTTAATTAGGATGGCTGACGCGAATAATTTTAGAAATGAAATGTGCAAAACCCGCGAAATTAAGGTTTTTAATTAAGTAATTCAAAATATTTTAGAATTTTAATTCTCAAGTAATCATTTACAATTCTTAAGGAGTTAAGGTAACATCCAATTTTAATTTTAAGACTACAAAGGGCTTATTGGGCATATACTTTGTTATCAGATGGCAAGGAAGACAATTATATATCCGACAGCTACTAATTTTGTATCTGAGGCAACCAACAAGCCATTTCAATCCATAATGAAAAGTATGAATTTTTAAGAATTTTGATTGACTTTCTTTATTAATTCTAAAATACCTTCAGCAAATTAGTTCTCCAAATCTGCTTTAAAAGTAATGTATAGCATTCTTCAATCATTTTAAACTTCCACTGAATTATGTCCTATTAATTGCAGGTATTTATGTAAAATGATGCAGCTCAAGATTTAAAAATTAAATACTTCAAAAATGCAAGATGCAATGAAACTTTATTTGCAAGTTTACTATACAGAAACAAATTACGCGAACAATATATCCAGAATTAAAATCCATTTATTCAAAAAGGGATTCTAGACACATAGGGAATGATTAACATTAAGTTGCGTAGAAATTGCTGGGAAATAATCTTTAAAATCGAATATAACAGTGAGCATTTACATAGTCAAATTGATAACACATTTAATCAAAATTATTATAATGATATTGCTGACATTTCAATACAATCCAAAATATTTTTTCATAGTTTAAAATGGGGAATATATCCGATCGATTAAAAATTTAACTAAGCGATTCATGGGAAAATTCTACAAATTTAAAATATATTAGAATAAACTTATAGAAATTCACAATCCTTTATTTGAATATCAGTAATGAGAAAGAAATGAAGATCCCCTGTTGTTATCATTCGCTGCATCCGCGCGAAACTTGAATAACAAAGGAAGAAATTCTTTAAGAAAAATCTTTAATTAAAATATTTATTATTGATTGTGTAACGCGCCATTTTTTACTTATGTACATTGATCATCATGGTGATCAGTCATGAGGATTAGTTTTTTGTTTTGTTTTTTTGATTCGGAGGATTTCCGATTGGCAGTCCGGATCAGCCATCAGACATCCTTTGCTGGAAAACTATTGAAAGATAAGTCTTCACTAATAGTTGCTTATAAATGAATAAAAAATTACCGCAGACTTCAATTAAAATACATAGCTGATTATTTAACTAATATAAACTGAAAATTCAGTCTAAAAAAGAATTCGGATGCAGCAAATCTAGGCAATTTTAGCTATTTAGTGCAAGTTAAAAAAAATCGGTTATTATTGAAATTTGAGAGTCATTTTTTAAATGTATTATTGTAAGAATAAATCTCAAATCAGTGATGATTAAGTGCTGTTCATGACATATTCTAGCATACTGCGCACAGATATGTTGAATTTTTTCATCGTTGAGAACCATATCCAAAATACAAAAGTGTATGGCCAATTTTTTTTAGAAATTTAAATTCTTAAGGCAAAATTCGAAATTTCTTAAAATCGAATATTGAATTATTAGTATATGTGGAGGGAATAGGAGATGTTTCAATTTTGCAAATCAAAATATACACGATTACATATTTTGCAGCAGAAAATACGTATTCAATAAAAAGAAAGCAATCGATTACACAATTGTGGCAAATAGATTATTAAATGCGGAACTTCAGGATAAATTAAATGCTTTTAAAAATCACATAACAAAACTAAAATAATTACATTTGCGGTGTAATTATTTTAAGTATACCCAAGACATTTAGCAATAACGTTTCTAATTATATGGAAGATAAAGTTCCAGGTTAATACATGACTCTAGACATATTTTAGAGAACCCAATATATGACAAAGCCAGAGTTTAAATTATATGCTCAATTATTTACAGCAAAATTTCTCAGTAAGATGGAGAACAGATACATTTTCATTAATATCTCAATAAATACACGGTACTTCATTACAGCGGAGAAAGTTTTTTTTTCTTCCATCAAGACCTCATAGCTCATCGCTTTAAACAGAATAACTAAATTGTTATTTTACGGAATCTTTGTAATAAAATGATGGATGATTACAATCTATAATGCATAAGCTTTTTGGAACATATTGCGCTAGATCACAAAATCATAACTGAAAATTAACTGGTTATTAAATCCAAATAAAAACCGTTAACATATTTCAATGTTTAAGTCTAAAAACCAATTACTATGTATTAAACATTTCAATCGTACATTAATTTTCAAAGAAAATCTTGTAAGGCTGCTGATATTTGACATTTCCTTTACTCGGGATATTGCCATGTAAGAAAGCCGAATTCCAAAACCAACTTGCTGCAAGTTGCAGATTGTCTGTTCGGTTATCTTCAGAAAGATTCGTATCTTGGTCTAAATGTCAAATCATTCAGCCAGATCTGCAAAAAAGGTATGAATGTAATACAATTTTTTTCTTTAATAAACGAACTGAAAAACGACGAGTTTATTCTGATATTAATTATTGAAAAATATTGTAAGCCTTGAACAAGTAAAAAAAGAATTTGATTCTGAAGATCATATTTTTCTTCCCTCGATGCCTATAAAATTTCACTTTAAGAAATCTTATTGGTTAAACAGGGGAAAAAAAACACCTCTCCAACTTTCCAAATTAAAATTATTCAAAATTATATTTTAACTTTAATAAAAGTGTAAACATATTATTCCTCCCCCCCCCCCCATCACTTCCATTAGAAGCTTTCTACGAATCTGAATTTATCTTATAAAAAGCTACATTAGTTATATTGGTGGTTGGATGTTTTCCCAGGACTTTTAACCTTTACCCATTGTTGGACTCAAGCTGAAAAAAAAGAATTTTTCTAGTAAGGAAGAAGGATAAAATTATTAAAGCTTAGATCTCGTACATAATTGCCTTGTAAGTTAAGAATTTGTAAAAAAAGCGAAGAATCTAAGTTTGAAAGTTCAAGAATACGACAATTAAAATTACTGTAGATTCTGCAAGAATTTCTTGCAAACGGAATATTCGAGAAAGGAGATTAATTATTTTGAATTGTGTTATTTACATGGTACGAAATAATACTTCGTACTAGATGATACGAAATAATACTTCAGTCATTTATTGGGAGCCTTTTCCCAGTTTCAAGGAGAAATCACACCAATATCTTATTTATAAAAAAATCGGTTAGAACTAGGAAAAGAATTTAAAGAATTAGAATAAGCATGATGGTTTTCTAAACACTAAATTATAAATCCTTCGCGAAAAAAAAAATCGCCCAAAATGAAGAACCATGGGATAAATTGATGAACATGACAAAACTACGAAATCCTTTTTTACTGAAACAAGGACGGACGATTTGTGAATTTAAGCGACTTACCCTTTGAATTATTGGCAAATCTGATTATCCTTGCACCTCAGAGTTAGAATTACCTTGGAGATGGAGGTCTACAATCAACAGAGAAAATATCAAGGAGAGATTTTCCGATGCATGGGTTGAGTGTAGCTGTTGCAGTAGTTGAAAATCTGATGGCGTAGACAAAACCAAATCCGGAGAGATCTTCACTCGGGAGAGATCTGCAGAACAGAAATCTCTCTAAAATCGGATATCGGAGGCTTGTGCTCATTTTTAAGATACCTGGAGGTAGCAGATGAGTCTTTGAATAAACTGTCGTTGAGAAGAGGATTTGTTATGGAGTTGGAGTGATATTGCGGTAGATCTACAAGGATTGTAATCTTTGCGAAATTTTCATTGTGCTTTCTGAAGTTCCCATTTTCTCATGAAGAATTTCATTAATGATGTAATTTTTAGTCTTGAACCTTACAATCTAACGATAAATCACAAATAAAGATGGAAATTTCTTGTAAAAATTGGCAATATGTCACAAAATTGTGAGGAAGCAGAATTTACAATCCATAGAATTCCTTTTATTGCAAGTACATTAATCAAGGAATTATTTGCATAATCTGAAGATAAATCAGGAATGAGAAAAGTTTCATTATAAACACAATTCCTTCCTAGAATAATTCAAACTAGTGAATTGCTTATTCTTGGGAAGATAATATTTCAGTATTGTTGCCACAGATATTTTGAAATATTTTGAACAATGAAAAGGCAACGTCGCTCTTCTCTGCTCTAATGGTTGCTTGCTTTATAAACTATGTCATCTTATTACATCCGCTGCTTTAATCCAGAAGAAGCTTTATATTGTAAGTACTTGAATGAAGATTATTTCCCTCGTATGAATTGATGTCAACATCGGATTTTGATTACACTTCATCACTCTAAATAATATAATTAGATTAAATATAACCGGCGAATAGTTGAAAAATGTTTTAAAAAGACTAAACAGTATCGTCTTTTAAATAAAATTATCATTTGATATTATAATTCATTTACAGTTCTAAAACTTCACTCATCCTCAACGAAACGCTCCTGGCATTCAGACTGGTTTATATAAGATAGATCTAGAAGTAATAAAGTAAACAGTTTGTAAATACTTATAAATTCCGATTTTATTTTCATGAGTTTTAATAGAGCGTTATCCCAAGCGTAGAGGCTGGAAACAGCATATCTAGTCGTCACCAATAGTAACAGCCTTATGCACAAGTTTTATCGTTCCAAAATTATATTCCGTCATCAACTGCGAACGAATATTTCCTGAATATTTCTTAGACATTGTATTCGAATAAAAATAAAAGCCTACCTATAGTTTTAGAAATCAAAATTTTTCCGTTTGCAATATGTAGGTTTATTGAATTAAAATTTCTGGCAGAATACAAATTTAGAATGAGTACATCAATTATACACAACATAACTTGGTTGAAAACTGAAATATAAATGAAATAATCATATGAAGACATTTTCAGCCAAACGTTAGAAACACCTATATGAATTCTATATAGGGGAAGTTACATTCTAAAAATGATGCGTGATATTTATTCATGAATATTATTCAGGGTAGAAGAAATTCCATTTATACATTTTTTTACTTGAGCCTTGCAGAAAGGACGTTTCACATGCAACGTTAATTACTTTAAGTTTGAAACACAGGCAGGTTTTAGAAATGCTGCAAGATAATTTCTAATTGCACACATTTGAGAAAATGTTAATACACAATAAAAGTTAATATCTTCTTAAGTTAAAATTAAAGACATAAGAAGATTCACAAGCTTGAAGTTACCTTTTCTTTGACATTAGTCAAATGAAATTCTTCGTATTGACTTTTTGACGATGATTCAAGGAACATTGCACTTAATCTCAGTCATTAGTTACTGCACTGAACTGCATTGCATTGCATTGCATTAAGCAAGGCAACCGAATTTTGAAATTAACACTGCTCATCGCAGCTTCTGTGGAATACTAGATTGATGGAATACGATAGGCTGAGAATGTATTATTATCTCGTCATTTCATATTACCAGCACTTTCTAGTAGTTCAAAGCCTCTTAAATTGTATCTGAAATGAATATCTGGCATCTCCTTAGTGACTAAATCATTATAAAAAGGAGTATCAGTAAAAAAAGGGAATTTTGAAGTCAATGAATAAGAATCAAATATTTCCTAGAATCTAAACAAATCATTAAAGAATTTCTGAAAGTATAACTATTTAAAGTTAATGTTTAAATACTTCAGATATTCTAGATAACTTTTGTATTTCAAGAGAGATTAAATAATGCCTTCTCATTTATTCAATAAATATTTTATTTAAAACGTTTCGGTTCAGCTCGGTATGATTTGATCTCGAGATGTTTCTAACTCGGATGCGATGCTTTAATTTATGTCAGCTTATAGTTCACGCTTTTAAATCTAATAGAAATTTTTTTCGTGCACTCTGTACTTATCTCAAGCTTTTAAGAGGTTAGGTGAAAAGTGATAATATCTCGTTAGGTTAATTATTTATAAAATTTTATGGTTCGAGAGTTGGCATCAATGGATTTAAACACTAATGAATCGTTTTCATTAAAGCAATTGTGTACATAATTGCATAAAATATCTGTATTTCATTACTAATTAACATTTGGAATGCTAAATGAGATCTGTGGGATCTATACCTCTTTAAGTGTGGGATGAATAACGAAACTTAATTAGAAATGAAGGGGGATTTAAAAAATTCTGCTGATTTTTATCATTTTAAAGTAATAAATTCAAGAATTTCCCCACGAGAATGGAATGTAAATGAGACTCGGAATATGCCGAAATGAATTGAGGGAAAACTTGCATCATGGAGGAGTCATCGAATTTCATAAAGAATAAAAGATTAAAAATAGATTTTGATTTATAATATTGTAAAATTCTGCCTAGATAACAATTTTTATGACTCTTGAAAGAATTTGGAACACTGCTGCTCTTGAATTCAGTTAAAACTCAAAAGAGGTTCATTAATATGCTATTCGAACGTCGCAGCTTTTGAAAGAAATTCAAGTAAATATTCCTCCATTACAATTGAATTAAAAAGTTCAGTCAGTGCAAGTTAAAATAATATTTCAGTCTAGAATTCATCTGCAACAGTAAGAAAATACAAATTCAAAGCAAGTGCGATTCCTAAACGTAATTAAGTCTCACATTATATACGAATTCTTCACGAAATCCACGAAACCTCACTGCAAAATTTCCACGTTTAGTCTGATGTTATTGGACTAAGAAATATATTGAAGATTATTAGGATTGAAGATTTTTAGGATTTTATATGAAGTGAATGTTACAATAACACAACAGAATTATATCATTAACCTTGATTTCAAACAATCAGATTTGGAAATATATGACAGAAACAAGTTGTATGATGCGATATATGTTGGAATGAAAAAACGATTTTTTTTATGGTAAGCTTATAACATTTAAGTTCAAACTAAAACTCTTAAATATTCTTCAAATTTTAATACACCTGACAAACTTTAATCTTAGGCGTTACATTTATAGAATGAAGCACCATATTTTAAATTTTCGGAAATGGGAACAGAATGATTATATTAAGATATTCTAGTTAGTTTGGGTACCTAATAAGGAAACATACAGTTTTTCTTGTTGATAGAAATGTTCAATTATATCCCCCGATTTTTTTCACCTACTTCAGCTATAGAAATCTAAGTATCCAAAACCCTCAAATTATACAAGTACATTGATATTCTTTGAAAAGTACTTTATGAAATCTGAAAATCTCTTGACATCGCGTTTCAAAATAGATATGCCACTGCGATTTAACATTGACATTTTCCCCCACCAATTGAGCGGTTAATTTAAATTCTAAACATTAGACTACGTAGGAGGGGAAACCAAATTTTGAATATTTCTCACTATATTTAATTATTTAAAACTAAACAATCAACGGAAACATTAAACAAATTCATGCTCGTTAAAGTAAAGATATCGTTCTTTTAATAAACGAGATATCCCAGCCAGAAAATAAGGATTTAGAAACGAAGATTCGGTTTCATAACAAAGTTTCTATACATATTTCATCCACTTTTTTGACCATCCAAAAGTTTTCCTCAAAGAAGCTCCACCTATTAAAGGAGAATTTTCTTTTAATTTTTAAATTTCATTATTCAGCACAGATTTTCCCACTACGCACATATACCTTTTAAACGTTACCCACACCTCTCATTGTCATATATTGCTTATATTGCAGATTCATCACTTATTCCTTACATTCTATTGTACTCTCTCATGACTCAAATCCTTCCAATTCGTATTGCATATCAATGCAGTATGCATAAATTTCACCTAAAAGCTATTTGTAAGGCCAGACGTTTTTTACAGTTCAGATTTTCATGTCTCACAAATTCTCACATTACCCGCACCAGCCCCAGACA
>JAPMOR010098501.1:247359-265508 GCA_026543865.1 Argiope aurantia
CCCGCACCAGCCCCAGACAACACACCTCCACACATTACCCGCACCAGTCTCAATCTACACTCTCCCGCTCGCATTCCACTCCAACCGCCGGCAACAAAGTTTCCCACTTCTGCACATTTCCCATTCCATCCGCCGTCAGCAATGTCTCCCCATCTCAAGCAATTCCCTTTATTACCAATGTAATTTTTTTAAAAGCTATATCCATTTATATCATCCTATTCACTTTCATTCATGGTCCATTACCTGTCATTAATCTGCTTCAATATCAGTTCATTCAATTCTGATGTCCACTTCTACCATACATTGTTTATTCATTTCGCATACTAACCAACCTCATCATTGTTATTTCTTATTGCATTTTCCATATACCTGTTTTTGCATGACAAAATACGTTTCACTACATAATTTCATTTGGGAATGAAAAAAAAAATCACTTTCCCCGTAGTTTTAACGAATGCAAGCTGGGAAGAAATATTCTTGAACACGTATTTTGGTAACTATTGAGGAAATTACATTCCTATACTTTAAATGTTAATGGGTATTATTTAACCTCTTTATGCAAATGACTTCGAAGGAATTTATTACTTTTGTGATGGCACATGTACCTCACTCCTAGTACGTTTATTACAGACGAATTTCATTGAATACATTATGAAAGATTTTCTGTATGTTTTTAACCAGAATTCCATAATGTTTGTATTAGAATCCATTCTCTCCAGACAAATCACGTGTCCTTTTCTGGCGCATCCCCCCTTTTTAGTTTACATTCGAAAACGTTTTTATTTATCTGATCTCAAAACCCCTGTTTTCTATACATTCTATCATTCTTTAAAAATCGTTGATTGCAAACTTCAAAAATAGTTCATGAAATTGTAGAGTGGTTCCGACATCGGAACGGAGAGATGAATATGAAAGAGACTAGGTTAAGCGAGTTTGATTGCCAAACGCTTAGTCTAAATTTCCAAAAAGTAAGTTTCTGTATCCTCTTTAATCTTAGAAAGATCTAATGCTCTACCAACAACTTCCATTTCTAGAAAAGGAACTGATGATCTGAAAAATGTTGAATATATATTTTCACAAATTCTGAAATGATGCGTCTCAAACTTATTTAAAGATGTAGATTTTAAGAATTTATTTGCTTGGTAATAAATTTCTAACGACAAGGAATTTCATGCTTAATAGGTAAATGTACTTTCAGTAGTATGTTTTAAATGTATCGAAAAATATTTTAATCTGACAATTGTTCCACGGTTGCAAAAATACAAGTGTTCCTAATTTCATGATCAAAGTTATAAAATGTTATACTACCAGTACTCCAAAGCCTTCACTTGCAAACAGATGGAAAGGTTCCACATATGAAATTTGTTTAAAATCTTAACTTCTAAGAAGTTGAATCGAATAATGGTGTACGTTTTCTTTTTCAATACATAACAATTAAAGATGCAATGTAACTTTATTTCAATTCCATTTTCGGAGATTCTTTGCCAGAATTAATTCTTAACTCTTGTATATACCGAGTGAAAGCATAATAGATATTAAACAGATTAAACTAGTGGGATTAATTGGAAGCAAATTTCTGAAAGAATGGGCTGTGTTTGAGTGGTGGAGTTTCATTATGAGTGAAAAGCATAAAACGTGAACTCTATCCAAAAAGTATTTATAATACTTTGATAATTCTCAGCTTCATAAAAATCTCAAAAATCTGCCATACATTTTGAAGACTTCCAATTAATTCGGTAACAATCAAAACACTAAAAGTTTACGTTTCGTCTACTACAAATTTCGTGAAAAATTTGACTATAGCATGAAACTTAACTTCATTTTGCAATCTATTGCCAAGAGTTTATAGTTTTATGAACTATGTCATTAGACTAAAGTAAAAAAAAACGCGATTTTAAACAAATTTAATCTAATTTAAATATTATTTAAGGAATTGGATATTAGATTTAGTAATTTAAAATAACTCTCTGCGAAGAATTTATTACAGAGATAACAATGAAGAAAAAATAAATCTCGATTTGTACTCGGGACAATAATTGCCACTAGTAATTAAATTTAACGAAACAAATTTCTAATGAAATAGGGGGCACTTTACAAATCACTTTAAATCATTGAGGAACGTCAAGAAGCCATGTGAATTCTAAGTCCCATTATAGTTAGCGGAAAAACTCATCAGAAAATTAAATGTTCACTCTTCCTCTCCCCTGGAACTAAGAAGAACTGCCAATTAAACAAAATTAAGCATTTTACAAATTTATTAGTAGAATTCTACCATAAGACTTTTCTAATCTGAAATAATTACTACTACCAACCTCGATTTAGACAGATAATGAGCGATAAACATTTTATGCCTACAGAATCAATGTCAACATTTAATAAATTGCTCTTATTGTTCTAATAATCTGTGATACAATGGTTTCTTCATCCGAATTTTAGAATGTTTTGAATCTCGTATTTACTAGTCAATCTTCTTGCGAAATTTTATTACTTCCACCACTTTACAGTGAAAACATTTAGCTGAATTTGAGATACATCTTTATTTTAGTTCCAAATTTTTGATATCTACCTCGAGTTTGAAGAGATACCCATTTTACAGGTTATTTATAACCCAAGCCACAGACATAAAATGTATGCTTTTAATGCAATTATATACATTAATTATTTCGATGGAAAATGATTAGAGGGGTTGAAACCTATTGAAATCAACTTTTTAACCGTAAAAGTTTATAAATAGTTTCTCACTCTTCACACCGTACAGAAGTCTGAATGGCGATGGATTGTAAAGAGCATAAGCTGAAAAGTTTGAATATCACTTGAAGAGTCAACTAAATTAAAAGGAATTTTAGCACTGCCACTTCTTTGCGTGTTCAATTCCGATATATTAAATCATACTAAGCTGAAGAGAAACGATAGAGATGGAATATTAACTGAATAAGCAAGGATTCGTAAGAAAACTTCAAATATCAAGTTAGATTTAATTCATTTTTGGATATATTCCGAATTAAATGATTATAGAATATAAAGAAACATGCTATCTTCTAAATTCAATTTTTAACCATAACAAAATTCACTTTTTTACTGACATTCTTCCGATGATTTTTCACGATTTCGTCTTCTCAGAATAAACTCCATCTAATTCAATCGAATGTTTTTAGTTAAAGAAAGATGTTTCAAATATAATAGGATCAGATCGCACCACGATGTGGATAACTAACGAAAATTGTTCTTTTTAGAACTGATCAGTGGAGATACTTTACTTGATGTAGTTCATTACGATTGAAGAAATCGTCAGGAAATTTCTCTTTAGCATCATCTAATAATGGCATTTCAAAAATCAGCTTTATATTTTTCACAGGCAACTTGCATGAAGTACTGAATTCTGAACTAAAAACTTACAAGAGTATCACAATTTCTAACAATGACGTCAGCTTAATTGGGAATGGCATATTTGACTTGAGTACACAGTGTTTGAGTGCTCTATATTCTCTTTGAAATACTATCTTTCTCCACAGAATAACAGAACCTAGAAGAAAAATAATTACGAAGATTAAATATAGCAGACCAGTATAGGAACAAAAAACTTTTAAAGAAATAATTCAACATTAAATGCCACAGATGACATGGTGGCCAATTCTAGAACTAATTCCAGATTTAGATATTCTCAGTAAGTTATAAAATTAGTTATTTTATCTATATTGAGGAAAAAGATACTTCGACACCTTATTTAAAGCAAATTGCATGCAAATTCTCTTGCATTAAATCCGAGCTTGACTACTGTACTTCATCTGGGGTCCTATGTTCTAAGTAAAGTGTTATTTTAGGCACGAGCTGACAGAAGTTTTCACAATCAATGCAATAAGTGGAGGAAAAAAAAATGAAAAGCTTAATCTACTTTTGAGTAAATCAGAACGATTAAATGAATTTTTAGGAAATTCATTATTATTCAAGTCTTACTTAAAAAAGTTTAATTTATAGTTACTCTTAATTTCAGATTGCCATTTAAATTTGGATACTTTCATCCATGGAAGTATCTAAAAATTAGTATATTGAATCATGTCCACAGATTTTATTGCTTCCGATAACTGCAGTTGGAATATCAAATCTAACTAAAAGCACGAGTCATAAATTGCGCAAGTTGACACCACCTAGCTGGAGGTTATAAAAAGTTGATACATTTTTAATTGATTAAAAAACTTCAGAATATTACTTTAATATTAAATAGGGAAATATTTTTAAGCGTATTTGCATGCAACGGATGCAAATGTATCCAAATAACTTGGCATTAGAAGCATTTATATTCGAATGTATTCATAACATCAAAGTATTCTGGAATAATTTGAATGCAATATTACCTACCTAAGTGTCAAATTTTATTTGTCGAATTAATTGCTAAGTCAGAAATAAGGTTGTAATGATTATATTGAATCTTAAGGCAAATTTCTTATTCTCATTACTGATATATTGCAGTTAACTCCTGCTGCTTTTACTCATTACTGATGTTTGAATTAACAATTTTTGATTCGAGTTAGCTTCCTAATTTGTCAAACAAGACTTGTTCTGATATCACGTGATAATTACGTAACACTCCATCTCGTGAAAGCCATTGATTTCAACTTCTTCACCACAGACGAATTAAATGCAAGTTTCAGAAACGATCATTAGTAACGATCTTTAAAAAAATTGTTTTCCACAAAAATTATAATGTTCAAGTATTCTGCAGACATCCATCAACATGTCTAACTTAAATAGTAGGCAGAATCCCTTACTGGTTACGAAATCTCGTCCTTATCAAATATCCATCAAAAATATCAATCACTCCTACAGAATCGATATCAATAAAAATTGTTATCTATTGATCATGAAATCTTATTTAAAAAGTAAATCCAAGCTACTAGATTATATCCTAGATTATTTTGCCTTTTAACCAACGTTTGATAATGCATTTGGGAGTTAGTACAGTAAAACATAAATTCGTTGTAGGTATGACACTATGAAAATATGTTAAGTCTTGAAAAATTAACTAAATTTTTATTTTCAATTTATCTACTAAGATTTTGGTGAAGTACTTATGAAAATTCAGTAATTACACTAGCAGTCTGCACAAAACTATTAAGATGTAGCTTTAATAAATTTGAGCAGATAAGATTCAAAAAATGTTTTGAAATTCTGGAAGCGCAAAATATATGAGTTTTTCTGCAAAAAATTTGTTCCAAAAAATTTAGTCACATAAAGTCTATCTTTAAAAATTTAGCTAAATATCGAGCTGTTTGAGAAAAATTTACCAAACTCATTAATAAAATTTATTAAAACAGTTTGCCTCTGAATGATATATTACTACAAAATTTTTCAAGTAATGTTCTTAGTTCAAGAAAATAGAAAAACTTCCTAAAAAATGTTTAAAATCAACTTCCAATCGTTTACTAAAATGCATAGTCATTTCTGCAATCACTATCTTTCTCATCTGTAAAGCAGTATAAATAAGTTTGAAGTAGTTTTGTCCTACGAAAGTTTCTTGTTTAAAATATTACATATTTTATGGGGAAATTTTTTTTGCAGACATTTTAAAAGAAGAAAATTTAATTTCACCTTCAAAATTGTAAAAAAAATATTATCACCCTTTATATAAATGCTTATGAACAAAATGGCTTACCTTTTTATTGCGCGAAAGCAAAAATCAGAGTAAATATACAAAATTTGATATGATAGGTAACACACGAAATAATAGGATAAAGCACCAATAAAAGTAAAAGATATCGACTAGTCTCCGTGTAGAAAACTACACATCTCGGACGTATTCAAACTATATACAGGCATAAGAATTTTTTTTAAAAAAAGCCTCCTCTTCATACTGCATGCTATGAAATGAAATCCAACTACTAATGTACAGAAAATTATCAATTTGTCGGGATCATGTTGGCGCAATACAGCCAAAAACATCACTTCCGGTGTATTAAAAAATCTGATCCAATTCGCTATTTTCTTCTTCCAAAGATTTGTAAAAGTAGTTGATCATTATTCAGGAGAGATTCAGATAATTAGTAAAATTATAGAGATTTGAACCAAGAAAAAGCAAATATTAAAAGACCTATTGTTCCTTAATTCTTGTGAAGAATTGTCTAAGATACTAAGTCATTCATAAAATGTGATGATTTTATAAGATTAAATATTTGGATTCGAAATCAAAAGAGACCTATTGCAAAGTACTTATAGAAGGTCTGTGATTAGACTCATTGCGTTTCACAAGTATTTGCAAAAAATAGCCTCTTTAATATTAGAGGCATTAAGAATTTATTTTAAATATTAAATATTCGAAGCATAAGTCAGAAACAGTGAAAACTCGGAAGATCCAATCTATCCAAAGTTCGAAGGAGGCAGTAGCAATCATCATATATATAGGGTGATTATAATTAAAGTTACGATTTCAAAAATTGATAATTTTAATACTGCTGGTCAGAATGACTTGATATTTTAGCAGAACAATCGCGAGGCAATAGAATTTTGTTTGGCAAAGGAAAAAAAAAAAAAAATTCCAAAATGTGTCGATAGATGGTGCTGTCAGACTTAACATTATGTGGAGATATGCGAATTACTTATACGTGATATGCGCACCGCAGACATAGCTGCCATAAAAGTGCAGAGCACCAGTTCTTTCCTGAATGCTTCATCATGACTGAAAAATCAAGCTCTGCTCTTGAAGCCTTTTTTTAAAATTTATAATAACGATTAGAGTATATACAAAAACCTACTTTTCGAGAAACCGGTTTTCGAATTCAATATTTCCAAAAAAACCGGTTTTAGCCGCTTTTCGATTTTTTTTTTGTAAAAAAAAATCAGAGTAGGAAAAAATATTTAATTTATATAAAATTACAAACAAAAAAAAATCAATATCAAAATATATATAAATTTAGGGATTACATATACATTTTACTTATACAAAATAACGGAAACTCAAACAAAATTTCAAATAATATTAATATTATTTTCACTAATTTTAGTTTCTCCTAAGAAAATAGGATTTTGAAAAATATAAAATTGTCAATGAACGGTGGCTAAATCTTATTCTTATTTTGGACACAATATTGCCTGAAATTAAGAATATTCGTTCACTAAGTACTGAGCTTGGTTTTATAGTTTTCATGGCATCAAATAACAAATTTAAGATTTTTGTTCTTTTATTATTTGCCTCAAATAATGGCAATTCAGTTTTCAATGTTTTTGGCTTTTCTTCAGTGTCTTCAAGAAACTAATGAATTGATTTTTCCATAGTTCCTTTTAAAAAAAGCATTACTCTGATGAGTAGTTTCTTCGATTTGCTCTTCATCAGAATTGGTTTCCACTTAAGAATTTGGAAATATTCTAGACAATATCTTTCCAGATAATTAATAATTTCGGTTTTTAAAGCTAAAGAAAGTACACTAGATTTCTTTGCTGAACTAGAAATGTTTTGTGGACTTTGAAAATACAACAAAAGAGTTTCTAATTCTACTTGTCTTCTTTCTTGAATACGTTTTTCTAAAGCATATAATAATTTCAAACTTATTTTAGTGTATAAATTTTTTTAGTTCATTTAACAGAAATTCAAATATACCTTCACTTGTTAATAAATTGGCATCTCGTCACCCTAACCCTTCAGCTGCTAGACGAATTGGTACCATCACCGGTTTTCTTAATTTAAAAACCCAAATATGACAAATTTACTTTAAAAAACCTGTTTTTTTAAAACCGGGTTTTAAAAACCGTCAAACCCTAATAACGATGACTGCGCCCTTAAGCTATCAGGAGGTTTCGGACATTAAAGTCCATAAAATCGGGTCCAATAATCGCAAGTGGTCAGCGAAAAATGATTGTTAAATTCGAAAAGATCGGTTCATTTGATGTGAAACGGAGAAACCAGTTTCAGCTGCTGCAGTGGAAGATGTAGCTACAGCATTACAAGAACTGACTAACAGTGATGCTGGAATCGGCAGTGAACGGGGTTTTTCCCGAATGCTGGATATCCTATCAGCACGTTCGTAAAGTTCTACGGAGCATCGTACTCTGTTATCCATAGAAGATGATTCATGTGCAGCAATTGCTACCTGCTGACCTGGAAGCACGTAATCATTTGTCCTGCAATTTCTTGCCCGGATGGAAGTGGACAACGGATGACCATGGACCATTCTGTGGGCTGACAAAGCCTATTTTTATTTGCATGGTTCTGTAAATACGCAAAATTGCAGGACACGCTCTACCAAAAATCCATTCCAGCTACAGCCATTACCTCTTCAATCTGAAAAGATCACTGTGTAGTGCAGAATAACGACAGCATTTATCGTCGGTTCGTTTTTCTTCGAGGAGATCACATCTGCAGATGTCATTACCTGCACCGTTACTGGCAAGTGGTATGAAGCCCTTTTGCGTAACCATGTCCTTCCGGCACTTTAGCAGCGTTAGTGTGTGGATTGCACAATATTCAAGCAAGAAGGCGCTCCTCCACACGTTGCTACTCCTGTGAAGCAGCTGTTGAATGCTCATTTCGGAGACGATGGGATCATAAGCCGCCAATTTCCTCCGAATTAAACCCGTGTAGTTTCTGGATTTGGGAGTACTTGAAGAATGTTGTTTACAGCGGGCGGATTGAGAATCTAGCAGACTTGAAGGCTAGCATCACGCACCACATCCATTGTATCAGTGCTGATATCCTCTGATATGTTGTGGAATATGCTGTTTTGCGCTTCCAGTTAGTAGCGGAACAAGACGGAGGGCATATAGAACAACTTATGCTTGAACCACCCATCATTAAGGAGTTTGTTCAATGCTCTTTTTTGTCATTATTACTGTTGTCGCTATAAACGTGTATTTTGTCTTATCGTCAATAAATTTTTAGTAAACCCCTGAACTGTGTCCTTTTGGTTAACAATATTCCTGTATTTAACGCATCCATTTTTGGTCTTTCCCCCTGACAGTGCCATCTATCGGCACATTTTGGAACCTTTTTCTTTCTTTCGCCATTTAAAATTCCATCGCCTCACGATTGTTCTGCTAAAATATCAAGTCATTCTGACTAGTTTTAAAACCATCGATTTTTGAAATAGTATGTGGATTACATTATCAATCGTGTATTGATTTAACCGTACATGGTGATTATAATTATAATCACCATGTACCAATCTAATTTTTAATCCTTGCTTTTTAATGGTAGCTTTTTGTTCCTTACATCCTGCACTATTAGTGTAGGTAATCTTATCATCTCTTTGTAACGGTCTTGCTTTCCACTATTCCCAGCGATTAATGACGGATGTTGTCTTTCTGTAACCCTAGGCAATGCACAATATAGAACTTAACTAAGATTTTTTAAAATAAAATCTTCCCTTTTGAAACCAATTGTATCGATAATTACTATAGCTAGAACAAAATTAAAAGTACCTATTTGTAGAAGATTTTAGGCTTTTTGATTTCACCGTTTGAATTGGCAATCCATTTTGAACAGCTAGAGATATTCATGAAAAATCTAAATAGAAAAATGTAATTCAAGGGGGTTGGTTCGAGTCTCAGAAACTTCTGGAGAATATTTACGGAAATATGTATAAATTTCCAAAACTAAATAGTTTTAATGTTTTATACTACCATTTTGGATCTACGTTAATTGAGTAAAAACAAATAGAAATTTCAAGGAAGATAATAAATCGAAAAACTAGATCACAATCGCAGTTAGAAATTAGGAAAATTACTTAAAAAAATGCCAATAACTTCTCTGGACTATATGGTTTAATCAAATAACTTGTTTATGAAATGTTTTGAAATTGCCTGTTAAAACTAAAATAAAAATTAATTTAACACCAACTACCATATAACCTCTTTCAATACAAGATTGTACAAAGCAGTTGTTAAACTCTTCTATACCTTTTTGTTTTTGTTTTTGCTGGTACCTTTTTCTTTTTTGCTGATTAAAAGAATTAAATTTTACAATGCAATTTGACTCATGTCACTGATTGAAATATTCGCGGCTATAACTTCCTTTCTTATTCGATGTTGATGTTCTTTATTCCTTGATTGTGCTGCAAAAATGATTTAGCAATAGAATTGAGAACAATAATATAACAACTGTGTACTAAAGTCAATTCTCGTGATGTTATCAATGACGATTTTTCACACAGTCGTTTTAAGCATCTGCCTCCTATCTCGGGTCCTAGGTGTGAGCTGAAAATACATTCGACAAGTAAGCTTGTCATAAAAAGCGGCTCTTGTCAATCACACGAAACTGCCTCTTTTTTTAAATCTTTGATTGTGAACCTCTTATTATTAAATTGCTTATAGCCAAATTTTATCAAGAAGTTAATAAAAAAAGAAATGAATTGATTGGCTTGGATAGTTGGAATGATCGATTAGTTAGTTCGGTTCTCAGAAGCAACAAATGGTTAATGTTTGTCCCTAAGCAACACATAGGTTATCACTTAATAGTAGTTTTACGGAGGGTTTCAGGTTTGAGACACAATTCCACAGAACTGTCGTATAAGCGAGTCTGGTGCACGTTAAATCCGTCTGGGTCAAGCGTCCTCCCACTGTCTTGGTGTGGAAGCTTGGAGAGGAAGGTGTCAGCTCAGGTGTCGTCCTCGTCATCTGACAGCGCTTCAAAATTACGAGGTCCGTCCCAAAATAGTCCTAGTGTTCCTTTAAGACGGGACGTTAATATGATTATATTAAACTAAGCTTAATAGTAGCTTTAAGGTGAAAACATTATCAGAAAATGATTAAAGTAAACAATTGAGTCTAAATATATAATTAAGCTAGACATTAAAAATATAATGGTGCGAAATTAATTAGCCATTTTTTAAGAGAAGACCCTCATAATATCTGTTGTCTGAGACCATAAAATGTCTAAATCAGTTATTAGACTCTAATGAGTTCAATGAAAGATATTTTCACAATTTAACTGTCTTTTTCTGTTTAAATGTTTATATACATTGTCTTTAATGCCATTTTTTTACTATCGATCCTTTCTCACTTTCTTTATAAGCCCTCTTATTTAAATGCTTTAATCACAGTTATAGCTACTCAGACCTAGGCATTTTTTTTTCTGCAGGAGTTATTGCTATTTTAACTAATCTTCAAATAATTACTTTTATTAAATTTTCTTGATTACGGTCTCTTTACGAAAAGACATTAATTGACAGAATGCAAGGAAAAAAAAATAATAAAAGAAATTAAAATAAAACTCAAGATAGAATTATATAAGAAATCATTTTCCGTCTTAACAGGATAAAGAATGGAAAGAAAATAATAATAATTTGCATTATTTTTAATCATCTTTTTGCTGCATACTTTTAACGAGTTATTTCGTGAAGTAATTATTATTTTAATGTATCGGCAGACTTATGCTTAAAGTGAAGTACGTATTTTTTTCTTTAGTGTTTAAAGCTCCTTTTACTTTTAAATTAGAAAGAAGGTTGATGGAAAATGCCTTGAAATATAATATCCGCGAACACACTTTAGCTAATTAAGAACTGCTCAGACCACTCCATTATCGCCGGTGTTTTACTTCTTTTTAATTAGCTTTGCTGTGTCAATTAAACTGCAAAAAATGGAAAAAACCCAACAGGAATTCAAAAATAAATAAGGCAAATGCAAAGAAGTGTAAAATGAAAAAAAAAAAAATGATTTCTGAATAATTATAAAAAATGACAAAAATAATTAATTCAGATTTCGAATTTGCATGTAGGTGCATTATTGCAATAGAAATAAATTCATTTACTCACTTTTATTTAATGAGTTTTATTACATTTTTGCAATTTTTTAGAAACATGAAATTCAATTTTTAATTATACTTTTCAATCCATTTATGAAATCTAGAGTTTTAAAATTTACTATGCCTGCGTGTTTTCGATGCCAATACGCTGTATTAATATTTTTAAAAATGATTAGTTTAATGACATCTTGATTCAATGTTTATAAACTCACAAATAACAAATCCAATATATGTAAAGAAATAAACGCAACAAATCCAAAAAAAATTTGATTTCATGATTATAAAAAATTATAATGATGAATTTAGAAAGTCAAAAATGTACAAAATAAAAACTTTAGTAGAAGTTTTTATTTTGATTATTTTGTAAATAATGATAGTTTTCTTTAAATTGTAAATTGTAATTAATATAATTTTATATGTTTTAATTAGTATATAAATATTCTTTATTTTGATGAATATGATGAACCAAACAAGTTTTATCATCAAAAATTTTAAAAATTTTTTTTATGAGCCATATGAAATAGTGTTTTTTTAAGCAAAAATTGACAAAATGGTGGAATATGTCCATACTATTAAATTAATTAAAAAAAAAGCTTTTGGAAATACTTTCTTAATGTATTGAAAAAAATATACTAAAAAAAAGAAATTTAATATTTTTGGGTTTTTTAGCAGTTTATTTACACTTCATTATATATAATTAGGCATCTTGTAACAAACTCTTTCTGAAATTCGCTATCAAGTGACGCCACAAGTGTTGTATCAAAATTTAATTAAATTAATAGATCACTAATAATTAAGCTTTAAAAATATTTAAACAGAGTTGAAGCGGTTATGGAACTCTACTACCTTCTCTTTTGATACAACAGATGGTGTTGCTACCTTATTAACATCAAAGTACAGGGTGGTTATAATTAAACTTCGCCTATAAACAGCATCCTACAACGCAAACGGATGATCGGATTGCAATGAAATTTGCTATTGTTGCGAAATTTTCTTTACCGGGGTTCGTTTGGATAGTGGAAGTGATATGGTGTGTAGAACGCTCAATTAGCAGGCAGAGGTAGAATAAAAACAACGACGTTTATTTACACGAAGACACACAGGACAGCACAAAAGCGACAACTATATACAGCACAGAAGACGATTACCTTCACCCGAGACGTGTAGCATACAACAGCATACACAGCAGCATACAACCAGAATCTACTGCAGACAGTAGCGCACAGCTCAGTTCAGCACTAGCTTGACTCAGTCGCTTCCGATTCCTCCGTCTTCTACTTCTCCGACTCTGGCTCGGAATACTGACCTCGTCGACTCGACTCCGCTGCTCTCGAACTCGGACTACTTCGTCTTCTCGACTACTGTCTTCTTCGTCTCCCCACTCGGACTTGACTCTCTGGCAGCCGCAGTCCCTTTTATAGGTTTCAGGAGGCGGGACTAGAAACCTCTCAACCAATCAGGAACGTTCGAGGCGTATCTCGGTTCCTACTGGACGGATCGGGAAAATTCTCGAAGTTTCGGGTATTATCTATTTTGGCGCCAAAGTCGCCAAATTTGTCGCCAAGTCGCCAAATGGTCGCCAAGTTTGTCGCCAAGCTCTGGGACCTCCGACGCGCTAGTCCCATTCAGATGACTGTAAAACTTTCTTCCTATTGATGGAACAAACTATGCTGGGAAGCCGAATTGCAAGTTTGTAACACTATATAGACTATGCACGAAATGCGCTCACAAAATTTTGAAAAAAAAAAAAATAGTTTCAAAATGTCTACCAGAGGGCGCCTTTTCCATAGAAGCATTATATTTAACACAATAAACGACCAAAACAAAATACACAAAAAATATTAACAATACAGAACGAGAATTATGAGTAATAAAATGTAAAACCGGGAAAAGCTGTCAATTCTAGGGAAAAAAAAAATATCAGTATTTGCTAGCTTGTGAAGAAGAGGAAGCTTTATGCCAAAACTGGTTAGGGTAAGAAACGTTTGCATTCGTTATCATGTTTTATGTCGATGTTTCCGGTTGTAATGATGACGGTATCTTGTTGCGACGTTGAATGACTTAAAAAACTCCATAACGCTTTATATACGAAGCATCACAATTGATCAATTACGATCTGCTGTTGAACGCACTGTCCATCGACTTGAAATTTTGCAGGTGAATGAGTGTGGTCACATACAGCATCTTTCCCTACATCATCCTGGACACGATTAACAATTGCTCCTCTTGCGCAATTTCGTCCTAATCTGTTCTTGTTTCTGCAAATTGAATTGTTTTTTTTTCTCTCTCTCTTCTCAAACAGCGTACTGTTATATTTTCCCTACCTTTATTTAATGGGGTTCCATGACCAGGTGATCATAAACTAATCAATGAATGTTAATATTGTTTCTGTATTCCGTTTCGGTCGTTTAGTGTGTTAAAATTAATGGTTTTTCCGGAAAAGGCATCCACTAATGGACATTTGGAACTAAAATTTTTTTTCGAAATTCTGTGAGCGCATCTCGTGTATAGCCTATATATCAAATTTCGTTGCAATCCGTTCACCCGCTTTAGTTGTACAATGCTGCTTATATCGGAAATTATAACCACCCTATATATTTCCCATTATCCTTCTTGGGGTCATTATTAGATTGTATTTTAAGTGGATGTCGTGTATCTTCGTGATCATGTTTGTTTTGCCTTGTAAAATCTGAAACTTAGAAAATAATTAAATAACTGTTCTTGAAACTCGTCTATTATTATTTTCGTTTACCTCATAATGAAATTATAAAGAATCTCTTCTCTTTACAGAGTTTTGTTTTCAGGAACATTACTAATATGCAAGAAAAAAAGTCCAAGCTCTAATATATCAAAAAGAGAGGGAAAAATTGATTAAAAATTTCCTATTAACAAATATAAAATAAGTTAAATAACAAATAAAAATGAGTAATAAAAACTTTTAGTAAGTAATTAAACTATTTCTGAGATAATAATTACATTTCGTCAATTCTGTTTGAAAAAAGCTTTGCTTGAAAAAAAATTGTGATGAAAAAACAAAACAAACGTTGAGGTATTTACACGACATAATTATGAATAAGTATCTTTCATAATGCAACAGTGAAAATTCATAAAAATATTCAAATATGTATAAAAGCAGTCACAGAATTCTATCAAAATCGATGGTCTTGTCGAAATCGATTGTCAGTATTTTACTGATGAGAATCGGAACAATTATATGCTTCTGCTGAAATAATGTTTGTCTGTTTTTTAAATATACCTGGAAAATAGAGAGGAAAATTTTTATTGCTTAATAATAAAGTCTGTTCAAAGATGTTTTCATTCGGGATAGCAGAGAAGAGAATGTCCATTAATTGATTTAGAAATCATGCTGTTACGTCATCATCTCATACGTCATCGCTTCATTCCGGTTACATCACAATATTGAAAAGTCTCCCTGTAGCTCTTCCCTTCATCTTCTAATGCAATTTTTCACCAGAAAGAAGGGCTACCGATAAACAGACACTGCAATTTCTTAGTAATTTAATAAATCTAATATAAACAGTTTTTAAAATGTCCTCATATTATTATGCTAAAAAATTGATTTTTCTTTGTTGTTTGATCCTTAAATTCTATGATTCATTACAACAAATATTATATAACTTGAAATCAAATTCACTACTTACATGAGCCAGGAATAAGGAATCAAAATTTAGCTTAATTATTCGATTAACTAATACCTAGGTTGCGAAACTATTAAAATTGGCTATTATCTTTAAAAATATTCATCAGCACAAAATTTCAAAACTCTAGCACTTCAGAAAACGAATTCATTAGCTATGACAAAATTCCCTCTTTACAACTACTAGATAAATTATTAATTTAACTGTTTGTAACATATATATATATATATATATATATATATATATATATACACGTTTTTGATATATAAATATTATTTAGAATAATGAAATAAAGATTGATCGTTATTTTGCTTGCTATCTGATATATAACATATTCTGTAAATATAAATAATTATCAAAAGTATGCAATCAAATGTTTCAATATAAGCCTGAATCAAATGGAAGCTAAAAATACAATTCTTCACTAGAAGCTGGATACCTGTAGAAACAATATGTCTGTAAAAAGATATATTATTAACATTTTTCAAGCGTAATTGTCTTTTAAAAAAATTATATTCCTCTTCAATAACAAAATAGCCTTCCCAGTAATGAAGTGAGTTGACTTATGTGTTTTCTTTGTGTGTGCAAATGAAAAATTGTTGTGGTTGTTGAGGTTCTTACGCTCAGCAATAATAATAAAGATTTGTGTTTGTAAAATTTTAAATATTGTTTTTGTTTAGAACAGAATTTTTTTGGGAAGGAATAATTGCTCAGAGAAGCTGGGGGATCATCATCAAAGAATGGTATGGAATTAAAGAACATAAACACTTTCAAATGAATTTTAATCTGGTTCTATCGAGAACAATTTAGATGATCTATACCAAAAATTTGAAAGGTGGAAATTTGGTCAAAGTTTCTCTGTAAATAATGAAAGATTCAATAGTCTCAGCGTTCTAAAATGGGAGCAAAATGCATTTAATGTTTCCGATAACTTCGGCCGCGATCCTTATTAATATTTAAATCAGACATTTAGATAACTTTGAATCATATTGGTATTTCTGTATATCATATGGCTTGATGGCTGGATCTATTTTGCTTTGCTTACTTATTCTGAGATCTTCTAAAAGTTTTGATACATTGGAACCTTATAGAAAGTATTATGGTTGTCACATTTAAATACATAATTGTCCCAACTGTCCAAGAGGTTTTCGAATATTCAAAATTCCTCGAGACGAAGTTGTCAAATACATGTCAGAATGACATATACCTAGTATCTAATGTGCAGTTTTGAATACCTCTCATAACTTCTTCGAATTTCGCAAATGTTTCATATTTTGTAATCAATAAAAAGAATATAACTCGAATATTAGATGCATGTTTTGTTCCTTGCATATTAACATATAATATCGTTTTCGCCTTTGAACTGCATAACTGCGAATCGAGTAGCCTGTCCTTGAGAGCAACCTATCTCTCTGAGAATTTTTCACACAATGTATTCAAACACCCTATAACGTATATTGATTTTTTCCGACTTCAAATATTAGAACGGCAAGAGAGATTATATAACCGTGCAAGAAAATTAACATCATGAAATGTCTATGGATTCTTTTCCAATAACGTTCTAGCGCTGCTAGTAACACAAGGAAATTTTGCAGCAATTCCGATTAGACGTTTCTGATTGTGCCTCTGTAGCAAGTTTTACACCTAATGATTATCACTTCATCAGAGACATGAAACTGTAGCTAGCGTATAACCTCATCGACAATAATGATGCATCCTTCAATGTTAACAAAATGGTTTCTTTGAAGATATAATTTTTTTTAATCAGACATTTTAAAATTCCTTATAAAACATTTTGAAGTGGGTCCTTATTAAATATAATAAAGTGAGTCCTTATGAAACAATATAAAGTGAGATTTTATAAAACATTACGAGGTATTATGAAGTCAGTTGATAGATGACTTGAATCAATGCAGCAGACAAAGGTATACATAACTTGATGAAAAACTGTAACATGAAGATGTCATTATGATTCATTTTATTTCCCTCTGATTCCATCGCCGCTTTTTTAAAACCGAAGAGCAAAAATAATTTTTTCTGACATAAAAAAATGGAGATAAAAAATGCAATGGTACTAAAAAAAAAGACACAAAAACAGCTTTCAGTCTAATTTTATTCCAATCCAAATGATATGAAAAATGAATCTTGCAAGTGGCCGAGTAAAGAAAATCCAGATTTCCTTCAGAAAACGTCATTTGCCTTTTTTTTGGGCCCATTCCAGAAAACGGATTGAAAAAAAAAAAGTATTTATGAGGAAGAAAAAGGTGATAAATCACGTTTCATCCAAAAACTTTTGCGACTGAGGCAGAAAAAGAAGCATCCTTAATTGTTGTTTGCTTACTGCTTTTCGAATGGAGGTGAAACTTATATTTGATGAATAGTGGTACGAATAAGAGAGATGGCTTTCATTTTTCATTAAAAATTCATCAAGATGATTTAAAAATAAATGACACATTTGATACCGAAGGATATAAAATCGAAATAATTGTAAATAATATTTTTAAAATGGTTTCGTTGCATGTGTGGAAAAATATTAAGTATTTAGTGAAATAAAATGTATTATCATGTACTTTTATTTAACATGTTCCCTTCATATTTTAAAAAAAGTGAAAATACTTAAATCTATTTCAGGCTCCCTTTCTATTATGGTAAAGTGTTGATATTTGGTTTACTTATGTATTCCCGATAAAGATACACTATATAAAATAATTTTTTCTGACAAAAAAAATGAAGATAAAAGGAATGCAATGGTACTAAAAAAATGG
>JAPMOR010098501.1:268238-288188 GCA_026543865.1 Argiope aurantia
AATAAATAAACGAAATCCTTCTTCATTATTATGACACTCCCGATAAATCATTAAAAAAAAGTGTGAACCATCACCAATCAAAATAAGAGATGAAATTTTAAGATCACCAAACGAAACCGACAATACAACTCCTCTTGGTATCTTAGGCATACTTAGACTTGGTGATCTCGGCGTAATCTGAAAATCGTTAAGTAAACACAATACCTTGGTGTTCTTGTAATTTGAAAATCGTCAAGCAAAATAAAATTAAGCAATAATGGTCCATAAAATTAAACAAGTACCTACTGTAAAGAATGTATACTTTCTTAACAGTGGGCAAGCAATAGTGCAATCAGTACATGAAGTTTCTTCCGATAAATAGTAACGTTTAGAAACTGCAATGGTATTTGTATAAGAAGGCAAACTTTCGAAGCTTCACACAAGAAATGTGTCATTTTCATGTTATATATAATTTATTAAAACGCTATTTAATTTTTTTTCCAAAAGAAACTGTGCGTTTTAATTTGAATTATCTGTATGATTCACACTCCTCCCTTTTGTGATTGTTGTCTATAAACTTATGAACAATTAGTATCACGCACATGACCAATTAATTTCACACACATTACCAATAATCAAAACACATGACTGATTAATTTCTCAGACATGACCAATAAACTTTCTTTGTAGTAATATCTACTAACAGCATAACAAAGAAAGGGCAGGAAAATTCCCCAAATCTCTAATCCCCCGGGAAGTTTCATGCTTTGAAAACAACGTGATTTCATTGTTATTGCTTTGGGCGATTCTACCGCATAGGGCCATCTGTAACAATTGGAGAATTTATTGGGCCCATTTTAGAATGCAGTTTATTCATAATTATACATTAAAATCTTGCTCGAAGCTTTTTTTTAATACCTTGAATCAGAATAAACTGGTTTGTACAAGAGGATGATAAGCTTCAATCATTTGTTTAGGTTTTCTTTTTTCAAGAGGGATATTTTGATAGCTGTGACTAAGCAACAAGATTATTGTATTCTCCAGATATTAATTCAATAATACAATTATTAATTGTAATAATATAAACTGAAACAAATAATCGGTTATGAATTTGTGAATATTAATTACAATACTGTAGTAGCTAATAATACTGTGAATAGTAATTTTGTAATATGTGTAGACAGCTAAAGTAATGGAAGAAAAATGGTAACCTTGTAGCAAGAATTCCGGATCTGACTTTTTAATATCACCTGCAAGAAAAATTTAAATTACTGTCGTAATTTGTTTATAATTCTATTTAAAAAGGTGTGTCATTTTTTTCCCCAACTATTTATAATTTTCTCAATCCATTATTGATATCGCAGAAAACATAGCACACGTTATAGCAGGAAATTCAAACAAAATACATTTGTCTGTTTCTGTGATAGAAATGATAATAGAGCTGATATATAAATGGAGGAAGCTAGTCGCTTGTTTCTAGTACGCAACATGAGCCATGTGACTTGTGAGAAATCTGGCAGTTTTGGCGCCATATCACAAATCTTGGCATACTCAAAAACTACCTCGCAACATTTTGCTTCCCGGCATTGGGTCCGGTCGGTTTTCATTTCCGGTTAACATTTCCTAAATAATATATATATATATATATATATATATATATATTTATTTATTCTTTGAAAACTAAGCAAACTGGTTTCAAAAATAATGTTTTCTTTTTGATTTTGTTGATTTAAATTATGTTTACTTTCTTATTTTGTTTTTGTGCATTAATTAAAAGTGAGTATTTTTCTTCTTTAAGTAAACATTTTATTTCTTTTCTTTACCTCAAAACATGTTTTAATTTTACATTACATGTTCAAATACTTTTATCATTATCTCATACAAATAAAAAAAAACTTTTTATAATAAAAGCAGATTATAAAAGTGACCCAAGTTTTTTTCCCCCTTGAATATTCTGAATAATATTTATTTTTGCATAAAAAATGAAAAAGATATTAATTAAAACTGTTAAATTATTTTGAAATAATTTAGAAAGAAAAATAAAAACACTAGCTCAGAATCGAACCACATATTCTGAACGCTACTAAAGTACCCTAACCACTACACTACTCGAGCGCTTGTTCGGGTAACACATTATTAGTATATAAGCTAATTTGAAAGTTTTAAGGTTGACTATTGAGTCTTAATATTTTCATTAATAAACATTCTAGATGTATACTATCATTATACAAAATCTCATTCCGAACTCAGTTTTAAACCTCGTGCCTTCTCCTTGTTAATATCAGTTTTAAATATTTCGCTTCTGATTTATAGTGTTGGCGGTAACTTTGCTTCTAAATACCGCAGAAACAAAATTAAATTATTTTTGGAATCTTAAATGTGCTGATTTAATACAAAATAATAAGGAAATTTGAAATTTTTACGAAAACGGTGATTTTAGGGTATGTACATACAGCAAGTTAGTAATAAATGTTAACATTCAGACAAAATTTTTATCTGTAAAGATAGCATTTCTTTCTTTAATAGTTTATCTTTAGAATATCCACTAGTTTCTTTTTAGATTTTAATTAAAATTTATAAAAACATGCAATTACTGCTAGCACATTTATGAAATTTTACTATATAACTTTTTAATAAAACATACGTTTTAGTTTCACTATTTCCTTCACAATGATGATTTAATATCTTTCACGGTATAATACGATAAGAATATTTATGGTAAAAAAGAAACAACATATTGGAAATAATAAGGAACTTTATTTGCACTAAAATAAATACACAATTATTAATCGGTCAATAATGTTTTTTTTAAACACTTGTATTGGCGAGAAAAAATCACTCCAAACTTGCAGTTTATAATAAGTTTTAAAATCCAACAGTTAAAAGCACTTGCAAGACATTCGAGATTAAAATAAAGCAAGTAACAAAATATAATGCAGTTACATCAGTTTAAATGAAACTTAATAACAAATTAAATAAATTTAATATAATAACTAAACCAAACTATGAAATATTATTCAGTTTTAACACCAAAATCATTGCGTGATGGAGGTTACGAAATTTTAAATTGACTTAAAATGGATATAAACAGAATATGTCTATTGTACATACCTGTGAAATGATACAGGACTATCCATAGAAGGCTTTTCTTTGCATCCAATTGCACAGCAATAATTAACCATGGCTTAAATACGTTTTAAAACCCAACAGTTAAAAGCGAGAATAAATCTGCCATTGAAATGTAATGGGGAAAGGAGAATGCGATTACAGTGAACACAAATTCTGTCCACAGGTCACGGGATTTTATCTTGTCCTACACCAAAGTAAGGTTTCACTCCCTCTATCAGTATCTCAGCTCTGTGGAAATGATTAATAAAATGGAATTACAAAGAATTTTATTTTTATGTTCTTGTTGAATTTTTATACTCTTATCATTATTTTTCAAGTAAAGCATTTTGCGATAAATTAGCGATAAACATGCAACTTATTTTTGATATGATTTAGTACTCTATATTTTTTTCATCCTCTTGGAAATAGAAATTCGTGGTATGATTTTTTTTCTTATGTTGGTTTTTTAAAACTTCCATTTGACAGAATTGTCGAAATTTAGTTCAACTATCCGAAAACACAGTTTATTTTTTTCTTCTTTTGGCATAACTATGAGTCAGCATCGATTCTTAAAATAAAATAAAATTTTGAAGTTAAATTTTTAAAAAACTTTTACGATCTGAGAAATTAATTGCAGATAAACAATAATAATTTTTTTTAAACTTTCAGTTATTTTCAATAATTAAAATTATTTCATACTTATATACTAACAGAATCCATAGGACTTATGCAATGATGAGATGAATTCAGCAAAAATTAAAACCATAATAATCTAAACACGTATATTCTAAAAATGAAAAGAGAGAGTAATAAAAATAATTTTCATGATTTTTTTGGTTTCCTGATTTTGAATCTTGCTAAATCGATGAGGAATTAAAATTCCTCCCAGATTCCTGTAATTAGAATGTTGGATGTAGGAATTTTCATTCAAATTCCCAAAATTTTTCGGAAAAGGTGATGAATTTTTAAAATTTAGTAAAGCGCGTCAAATATTTAAGATAAATTTCTATAGAGCGACAATTACTTGCCGTCTTCGACGGAATACAGTTTTTTTTCCAGAAGAATTAAGAAGAATGCGATGAGCAAATACGTACGAAAAATCATCCCAAAAGGACAAAACATCAAATAAAAAACATCTACATTATATTCCCAAATTAGGTCTTCGAAGAGTTTGGAGGCACTATTGTGATTCCTTTTGTGCTATATTTCATGCCTATAGATGCGATACATTTTTCTGAACCTTATGCCATTTGTACATGTGGAGGGGCCGTGGTGGCCTACTGGTAAAATTTCGGCTTCTAAACGGAAGATTTCAGACTTGAGACCCGATTCCGCTGAAGAACCATCGAGAAAGCGGGTCCGGTGCATGTTAAATCCGTCGAGGCCAAACGTCCTCTTGCTGGTGTGGTGTGGAAGCTTAGAGAGGGTGTAACAGCCTCAGGTGTCGTCCTCGTCATTTGACCACGGTTCAAAGTTACGAGTTCCGTCCCAAAATAGCCCTAGTGTTTCTTTAAAAGCGGGACGTTAATATAACTAAATTCGAGCATTTGAACGTGATAAAATTTGGTACTCTGATTTAGATATCTATCTATACAGTTGAATACAATCATCAAAAAATTTCTGCTTAAAAATAGAAAATCTAGATGAATGTACACTGAGGAAGTCACAGAACGAACATAATATGTAAGCTTTCAACAAAATAAGAAAATCATTTTTTGTTGTAAGAGAGTTCATAGATTTTCTTTTAAATTAAATCCTGTTTCAGATTAAATACAGATTTAAATATCAGTAATTCGATAGATGACTGGAACAAGTCACTAGATGTGAAAAGATTAGTGAAAATAATGTGGTTTTTACACTCGGCCAGCTATAAGACGGTCAGTAGGCAGCGCATGCGCAGAAAGGGACTGATTTATGTTTGCCACGATTTCATAAGACAGATTCAGGGATTCCATGCTTGGCTATAAATTGCCGTTTTGGTCCCTGAATTTTTTTCACTGCATATCGTATTAAAATGATGGATATTTACAGAAAGTATCATGGTAAAATAAAAAAAATCAAAATACTTAAATTTGGTAAAGTATAGATAAAGAAATGAAAAATAAAATGAAAAACAACAGCAACAACAACGTTGCATGAGAAAGAACAAAGATAAAAAAAATGTCGGGATTAATTATAAGTGATCAACTTTTCACACCGAAAAACAGTAAAATTCTACAAACACATGCGTAGTAAGAAAAAGTACAATACAGCGGCATGTTGTTGCCCCATCAGGACAATTTTTGTCATCGACCGAATATCAATTTTCAGCTTCCTACACATACGCTACATATTGACCGTCTTATAACTGACTGAGTGTAAACTCCGCATTAATTCATAAGGAATAAAATAATTAATTGATCCGATTTAGAAAAATTGTTCCAGTTTTTCATTTTTCTCCTTTGAGAATTACATGTATAACATATTTTAGAGTGTAACTAATTATTTATATAAAAACAGAATAGTATATTAAATTATACACATTAGTACAGAATAGTATACAATAAAATAACAGACATTAACATTAGTAACAGAATAGTATACATTATAGTACAGAATAATATACAAAAACAAAATTCTTGTGTGTAAAATTTGAAATTATCCGCGAAATTTCGGACTTTATTTCAGCAATATTTGCATGAAACAATCATTAATCTACTTCTAGAACATTCAATATTAAGTCCACAATTCATATATTCTAGCTAGCACTAATTCATTACTAGCACTGATATAAATTTCATTAAAAATACATTTCAAGTTTTTAAAAGCTTGTAAATAAGCATCATTTACATGTCAATTTTGCTATAACTTGGTTTTTAATTGATATAGAGACAAAATAAATATACCACGGTAAGCAGAGACATATCTATTTTTTAAAATTGCAAAAAATAAAAGTTTTCTTCAAAATTTATGTTTTTAGCCTAGTCGGATACTTTAAGTTAGAAATTTTTTTCATTTTTTTATATAAGCAAATAAATTATAATTATTTATTATAAAATTTATTTATTATTTTAAATAAATGCAAACTTTCTGTGCTTTTGTATCACCTTCAGTGTCCTTTTTCCATCATGATTTCAAATAATCCAAGGTCACATGACATAATTTAAAATTTACCCTAAGTAAAGTATAAAAAATAAAATGTATTTTTTTCATTTAAATAAGTAAGTTCAAAGGGATAGTCCTTTTGAAAGTTGCAAGATTACTGACAGCTTTAAACTATTTTTGGAGCATTATACCCAGTAACATGAATAGTGTATAAAAAAATGAAGATATTTATTCAATTTTGTTTTTACATTTTTTTTTTAAATACTAGTCCAATTTTTCTTCCTCCTTCCATTCTGTAGCGTATTGTGCTTATATCAAAGGCGAAGCTCATTTTTTTTCTCTTTCATCCAAAACACTTCTTTCTCAATTTCAAACCAAATCCAATTACACATTTATCGGTTTTTCACGCGTCGGCCCGTCTTTGTCGTCTTTTTGGCATTTGTCTCCAATGATAAATGGATTCGAAAGCATTTTCTCCTTACTCCCTTCCCCCTGCGTCTTCTCTCTTCGACAGAGTACAGAAAGGATCTTCCACACCCCCTATCTCTACCCCCTCTCCTGCTGATCTTTCTCGGTCTTTGTCCAACTCCGCCCGGACTAATGGCTAGAGTGTAGTAGCTGCTGTGTTCTATTTTAGTTTTCTTTCTTTTTCTCTTTTTCTTCCTTCACTAGTCTGCTTCACCTTGTAGTAATGCTACTGGGCCATTCGACGAACATGAAATCGAGAAATTGGAATGAAATGGAGAAAAGTCAAGAAAATAAATCCTAGTTCTAATGTATTTCAGTAGATGGCGGGAGTGTGCATTTCTGTGATTTAAACTCTCGCAAAGAAAATAATTCCTTAGTATCGGAATTTTATGATAAATGGATTCTTTTTGACCATATTGTGTTGCTGAAACGAAGTATATTTGGATTATATTTTATTGAATAGATAAAAAAAAAGAACTCAACATTTTTATTCATCTGTATATAAAGCCTAGTAAGCACTGTAATTTTAAAAAAATCGATTTTGCTCAAGTTTTGACAGAGCCAAGATAATTTAAGCAATACATTTCCAGAGAGGATAATTTTAAGTTCGAACTCTGTTATATTAAATATCTATTTTCTTTATGACTTGATCATGTTAAATCTGAAGTTCAAACGTCCTCCTGTGGGCAAGTCTCCGAAGTTCGGAGAAGAACACGCCTTTTCAAGTATATCTTTGTCATCTGAAGATTGTTCTCATAAATGAAGTCCGCCTCGAAATAATTTACTTGTTGCTTCAAACTTTAGCATAGTTAAACTAGACACTTTTTGGTAATATGTTATTTTTCGTTGGAATTGTTCCTATATTTGAATTTAAAGCACAATGCTTTAAAAGATGAAATTTGATAAGTGGTCTTTGAGAAAACATTACGGTTTTCCAAAAAATTATGAACAAATTACGTCTGTATATATTCCTTAAATATAATAATTTTCTCAACGAACTAGATCAATGACATAAAACGTACAGTTTTATTCCCGTAATTTTAGATGGAAAATTATCCAACTTTGGCCCAAAACTACCATTGGAGTGATTATTTGTCAATTTGTACAAGTGGAAATTTGAAGTCAAAAGCCAAAAAAACAAGATGTATGAATTTCGGCATATGATATTTAAACCAGAATTATGGACCAGAGTCAAACCTTGGATAAAATTGGTGCATTGCAACAGTTATAGTTCTTAAGCGCTAACACGTTTCTCTAAAATATACGATAAAGTTAAACTCGAATAGTGTTCGTATTAAATATTCGAGGAAATAGAGAGTAAAATATAATATTGTTAGCTTTATTAAATTGTTTATTTTATATTTTGTATTTAATTTTATAAATGAAATTATAGAATATTTAATGCAGGTTTTTCCGGGTTGGAGTAATCGTTTATAGGTTACCGATCATTCTCTCCTACTGGGGGGAGGGAGGGCATCTCAAAAATGAGGATGATAAGCTTCAGGTAGAAAAACGTGGGGTTGGCTACTTCCTATCGATGACAGGACATACTTCTGAAGGGAAGGGTGGTACCGTGGCCGGTGATTGCCCTTAAGACTCAACCCCAGTTCCCTCTACTATTGCTGTTGTGGTGGTCTGTCCCTTCAGTCTTTTCTGTATGCCTTATGGCGGTTTGGAGTAGTTAATTTGTGATTACTGATCAGTTTGTATAATTGGATAAAGCGATTATCATCAAGGAAGAGATGCATGTGTCTATAAAATGGTTTGACTACTTTATTCAGCTGCTGAGAGGAACGGTAGTTTTCCTCAAAAATATTTTCTATAAGATGACGCACATATACTAAATACAAATTCGTACTTTTATAAGACACTTAAATTTTGGAATTATGGAAGTGTAATTTGGTGTTAAGGTGGTAGCTACATGAATTAATAAAATAATTTGATAAAAATTAATAAAAAGAGGAAAAGTGTTGAAAATTTAATTTTTTTAAATTTAGAAAAATTAATAAAAACGATATTGGATCTTGGAAAATTTAACCACATTAATTTTTTTATATGTGTAATTTTAGTAAAAATATAGTGTGGAATTTACTTTACCTTTTTAAAAAAAAATTTCTATAAAGAAAGAAAAATGCTTGAATGTAAATATTGATTTGCTAAATTTTAAGCATAGATAGACGAGCATCTTATTTCCTTCCTAAAAAATACATTGGGATTTTGGCAGCATAAGACACTGAGTGCAAAAAGCAAAAATATGTAAATAAATATGTTTTTTTAAAAAAAATATTACGAAAATTTATTTCCCACAAGCTAAACATCTGCCCTCTTTCTTTGCGAAAGACTCACAACACTGCAGTAATGGAACTGTTATTAAGATTAATAAAAATATGTCATCGGTTTTTTTCTGTTCTCAAATGAATACGTCTCGGTTTACATTCTTCTTTAAAACGTTTTAGAAAGCTCGCTGATTTCATTCCGAGATTTATCGTTTTTTTCTTACGAAAAGAGCAGGAAAATGACCGGCTAAAAGTCCTGATCAGAAAAAAAAAAAAATAAAAAAAATATCAGTATAATAAATCATCCATGCACTGATGAGTGAGTATTGCAGGAAAAGCATCAATTTTTTGACAGGTTAGGGAAAAAAAATAAACGTGAAGCCTAGAAGGATATATGGTTTTCCTTACATGATGGTTTTTGAATGAAATTGTGTATGATTGTCTAGGGAAAAGAGAATTTTCATTCTCATGGCGTTGTGGAATAAACTTTTGAATTTCAGAGTTGTGTTTAGAATTCAGCAAATTGATGAATCGACCATTGTAATTTTATGAAGTAGTCGCGGTGAACATACAACTTTTCTTTACAATAAAATAATGCTCAAAATAACTACGAGGGTTATTTTGTTTCAATTCCCAAATCAACTAGAAGTAAAATTGATATGATGTACAAATATAAAAGAAAAGATATCACTTGTCGTTTCCTTTAGATTCTTCATATATATGCTAAAAAACCAGAATTGGGGAAAAAAAGGGAGAATTGATTAATTGATTTTCTTTTGTTTCTCATGTGAATTCAAGTGATTAGAAACTTCTGGATATAGTCGGATAAAAAAGAATAAAGGAAGATTAAGCGCAGTGCATTCTTTATTAAATAGAACATAGAATAAATGAGGAATAAAATATAAATATGCAGAAAGACAAAATTTTATTTAATTTCACTTATTTAACGTTTGTAAAAAAGGAAAAATATAATGAATTTTACATTCTTTTTCTGACATGCTAAAGTTTTGAAATTTTGTAAACTTTCGAGTTTTAAAAGACATCTTCCTATATAAAACACTAATGAAAATGGTACATAAATCGCTCTTTCATTTATTGTCGAAAAGCAACATTCAGTTGTGAACAAACCGTCATACAAATTTCAGACTGCTTCAATGAATGTTTTTATAGTTGCTTTGAATTCAAGGCTTTAGGTAATTAATTAAAAGACCTATAAAATATCATTAGAAATGTTCTGGTGAGGGTTCTCCAGGTCACCAAAAAAACCCATTTAGTCAGAAGAAAGAAGATATAAAGGAAATCAAGAATTAGACTTTAAACAGGAAGTTTAATAGAGCTCAAAAAATAGGCAGTCGTCAAATAACAAATAATTATGATTCAGCTAAGAAAATTAAAGCCCACATCGTCCAAAACAATCATCCTGAAAAAATAATTTTTGTATTATCTTCACAAATTTATCTCTTCAATCATATTAATTTAATTTCCGTAGAAATTTACTCTTAATTTTTATAAAATATAAGTTACATAATGATGTTTTTAAATGCAATGATAGAATTCAAACTCATCCATCAAAACATCCAATTGCATGTTTTTGCCAACTACTAATTCCATAACAGGAGTTTCACTTTAGATTTTATTTCATAACATATACACTTTTTAATTTGCAGTAACCTCAATACATGTTTTTCAGTTGTACAAATAACAAAAAGAAATGCTTTTTTAAATGCATTACATAAATCATTTAACAAACTTGTCGCCAAAATTGACTATTATTGTTTTAATACTTTTAAAGCTTACCTTATTAGTTAATCGGCTAATACGCCATTTCGGTTCTAGACGTGTGTATCTACCTAATAATGATTTCGGCATAAAATTATTTTCCAGACTCCATAATAATAATGACAATAAATTGTAATAAATAAAAAGTAGAAAATAATTAAAATAAAAAAAAGTTCTACTTTTTAGGACATGTATTCTGATCAATTTTTTAAATTAAATTTCATACACATTGTAAAAAAACACGTTTGAAATTCTGGGATTATAATCAAATATAAATTGTAAAATTCCTGGGGAATTAATGACATCCAAGGCATTGAGATGGTGGAACAAATAGAATTAGTTACTCAGACGAAAGTATTTATAACTTCATAAAAAGAGTTTTAACATGAAAGTACAATTAAATAAGGAATGTCAAATCCAATCTTATTATTGGTTTATAAACAGAGCCGCCGGCGTCGTGGCCTAGGGATTGCGCATCCCCGTGATCTGGGTGTCATGGTTCGAGCGTGTTTGTTCTCTACCCTGTGTTCTGCCGGGGGGGGGGGGGAAGGGCCCCCCCCCCCCCCCCCCAATTGTAAAAATGGGTTGGGCACGCCAGGTGGGAGTGTCTTCTTCATATAAGCTAGAAATCAGACTTTTGCTCTTCTCAGGGGCCTCTACCCTCAGAAGCTACTGCACAAGCTCGGCTTAAATCGATGACTTCGTCAGCAAGTGCCATAAGTAACAACAGCATAAACAGAGCTATCATATTAAATCCTTTGATGTGCAAATGTTTTTTTCAAATAGCCACAAATCTTATAACTAAAATCAGTATGTTTCAATCAGTTAGATGAATGAATTGTTCAAAAATTATAGCAAAACATCATTTAGAGATATACCCTCCTTTAGAAGAGGTATGTGTTTTATGCTCCTTCTGCCCTTATATCACAAAATGCACAATAATATATTTACATTTTCTTCACAATATTCAGAATATCGAAAAATAACGGGGAAATATTGTAAAGTTATTTTGTGCTAATAGAATATTTTATGAAGATGACATTTCTCCTGATTCCGATTATTTGTTTTTGTGCAATCTTGATATTTGTATGCATTCATTTGAGGCTAAAAGACAAGTTGCTTTACATATTAGAGTAATTATGATATAAGCAAATATAAGAGACCAATTATAAGGGATAGTTTCTAAATACTTTTGTGTTCGCAAAATATTACGGAAGAGAATACGACACTATATTTTTAAAATTCTTTATTTGCATTATAATCATTATGTTATATAAGAATTGATTTCTGTTCTATACAGCAATAATACATATTCAAGTAAAATTTTTAATAATGTATTTGAAATAATGATATTTGACTCCTGTTGGTATATTTACATCCATGTATGGCTGGGAGATAGTATTTTTTTAATTTTTATTTCCAGTATAAGAAGAGTATTGTAATCATCAAAAAATCGGACTCAATATTTTAATGAATCTTCGCATTTAAGACCTCCCCGTTTCCACACTCCTTCCAAAAAAAGCTGTCTATCCCTGAACATGATAACTCAAAATCGCTTTGAGGCTAGATGGGTGAAATTTGGTGAATCTTCATACCAGATTTTTCGATTTAAAAAAAAAAAATATACAATCTTGAACAAAATCCATTCATATGAAGTCTGTTTGTCTGAGTACAAGTAAACATGATAATAACAAAACTCAAAAGCTGGACAAGTGAAATACATATTCAAGTAAAGTCCAAGTAATTCAACTCTAAGATTATACAGATTTAGAATCTGAAATGAAGACCTATATCAAATTCTGAAACAAATCCGTCTGATCAGTTTTGCATGCACATAAAATTCAATATGAAATATGAATGCAATATGAATTCATAATAAAATGCAATAGTTCCATAATGCTAGGAAATCTAATAACATGTAACTTAATAATGTTAGGTAAATGAAATTTGATTCATTATTTTTAGCATCTAAAATATATATTCTAATGAAATTTTGAACTGCATCTGTTAGAGGGCTGGCTATCTTGGGCCTAAATTTTCCCAAACATGTAAGAACGATAATTTCAAAATATAATGAATTAAATACATGAAATTTGGTATGTGATTTTGTGATTACAATTGTATCTATGAGTCATATTTGCAATTTCTCTATAAAAAGATGTTCTAAATATATATTTGGTTTTCAGATCTTTGTGCATTCTAGCGATTAATCGCCCAAGACTCTAAAAGGTCTTTTTCGTATCTACTGTTCACCAGTGGATGTTTTCAATATTATTCAAACACATTTATTAGAGAGTAAATTAAAAAGCTTCTGCGAGACTACTTCCACGGTTTGTGATAGAATTTTTGCTAAGCTTCTCATTATAAATTTTACACTGAAAATACTGAAAATGATAAGATTCACTACAAGCTTACATAGACTATATAAATAGCTTTAAAAATATTAAGCATATATATATTTTTTTATGTAGACGATAAAACTGGAATGAAAGATAACCGAATACTTCAAAAGATATAAAAACGCCTCAAAATTGAACCCCCCACATCCAAATAAATTGGATATTAGAACATCACATAACGAAAACATTGATTTTAACTTAGATATAATATATAAAATTGTGGAGTTTGAAAATTAAATGAAAAAAGTAATTAAAAATGAATGGTATATTAAAATGTCAATAAGAAATATTTCATTGGGATAATGACTGAAGAAATTCCTAGAATCCAAAGAATATTTAGAGTAATAATACCATGATCCGGAAATAATCAGAGTGAATTCCTGGAAGTCAAATATATGTGCTTACAAAGATGATATAATGAAGGAAATCATATGACCGAAAATCTAAAATTTTGAGTATACATAGAAGGCTTTTACTTTAATAGGGTCTATTACGATGCTATCTGTAACGCTAATCTTGTCTACAGGAAAAGTTTTGCTCGATATGGACGAAAATACTCCCCTGACAGCTACAAGCTTTAAGAAAGTGATGAAAACCCGTTTGGAAAATCCATAAAAAAAGTTCATTTCTTGACGTGATAAACATTTTGCAACAACTTTTATGTAGAAAGCTTACTTGTCTAGTATGCTCGCTTTGTTTTTAAGATTTATTCTGCTAGCAACTTATTTTTTGAAAAAAATATACAATCTTCCTGCAATTTATTTTTTGTTAGCTGATGTACCTGCCTTTGTTTGGGATGAAATTAATTTCATATTTTTTATTTATGAAATTTTATTAAATATTTATTTAATTAATAAGGAACAAAATCTGATTAAAATCTTTGCATGCGCTCAGTAGCTCTGAGCAATATTTGAAATAATTAGAATAACTATTTATAATAAAGGTTAAAATTTATTTTTAACAATGGGGGCTCCAAAACTTTTTGGCATACTCTCTAATAAACGTTTCGTGCCAGATATACTTCACATGGATCTGGTGTGCAATAGTTACGAAATATTAACTTTTGGCATAAATCTAACATTTTTACTGAATCTATTGTGTCATTCTTGGCGAGTTATTTGGCGATTAATCCCTGGCATGCCTTAATAGTTTTGAAAAATTGTATTTGACATTTTTTCTTTAACCGACTGAAAAAAAAATTAACACGTAACTGTACTTGCATTTAGAAAATCTTGTACCAAATTTGGTATATTGACTCATTGCGTTTTTGAATGTTTCTGAAAATACAGTTAACCGGCAGACAGTCGGTAGTTGAATTTGACAAGTGGCAGTATTATAAATGTTAAATTGATGTACCGAATTTTTTCTATATAGCTCACTTCGTTTTGTAATTATTGTTTTAACTTATATTCCAAAAATGAACAGACGAACTTTCTCCGAATAGATTTTACTCAAAATTTGATAGAAATCAGCAAATTTTGTCTAAAGATCGTATACTAAATTTCAAGCGCCTAGTTTAAAGCATTTTTGAGTTAGCTTTGTCACAGACAGACATTTTCCAAAAATGTATTTTTTGAATTCAGAGATGTATTAAACATGGAAATTCATCAAAATATCGAGTTCGAATTTTTTGGCGATTACTTTACTTTCTCTATACTTCGTGTAGGAGAAAGTAATAAAGGTTTATGTAACAGTTGTTGAAGAATACTTCGTGGAAATGTTATCACAATAAATATAAAAATGTAATTAACACATATCCAAATCCTTACATCCTTATAACCAAATGGTTTTTAAAAGTGTAATATTTTTAATGGAATTGATTCATTTAAATAAAGTATTTTTAACTTCTGCCATCTGCAACTTCATTTTTTATATAAAAATATTTAATATGAAAAATTAAAATAAAAAATCGTTCTATTGTCTGAAATAATTTATTTTTAATTAAAATGAGAAAATCTTTTACACCAAAGGATTTTCATCCCTCTGGAAAAAATATGGTTTTGAAAAAAAATTATTTTTAAAAGCCCAATAAATTAATTTTTCTCTCTATAATTATAACTAGTTTCTGAATGATACAAGATTTAGTTATATATTGTGAGTAGCAATTTACATATGTTACATATTTACATATGTGAATATGAAGGCAGAATTTAAGCTACCCTAAGAGAAAGTAGTCAAAGTTTTCTGAGAATTTTTAAGAAACAGGAATTATCAAAATAATGTTCAGATTAATGATATATCAATCATTCAATCCAATAAATTAGATGCCATTAAATAAAAATAAGCTAAAACAAATTTTACTCAAATATCTATGTTTTCCATATTTTTGCCATTTCATATTCATTTCCATTTTAAATTCAGTTCATTATACAAATCATGGGTACTTGTATAATGCAGGCTTGGTCTATATTGCACACACGCAATGAAACAATAACCAGTAAAAAAAATCAAGGTTTATAATTAATAAAGATGTTAACTATTTAATAAATTGTCATTAGAAACCTTCTTTTTTGTTCATATAATTTGTGAAAAAATTTGAATTAAAGCTGTAGAATAGTTTTGACCAGTTTTATTTATATAGATGAAATGGATTAAAAATTTCTGACTTAAACTCCAAATAAATTGAAAACTATCGTCTAGTTTTTCTTTACATTTTATTAGTGTGAGAAAGCAAAAGGACATGTTACTTTAATTGTAATAGATATCATAGTAATATTCTTAAATATTAGTTTTACAATTTTAAGATTTCAACTCACTACATTTTAGTAATACTTTAACCAATCTAAAGTAATAAAAAGTTTGAAAATGAAACTAAAATGAAAACGAAAACAAAACAGTTTCGGAAATCGCTTTGGTAAAAACTTCATAGTATTTAGAGAGCGCAAATGCAGCTACTTCTAAAACACAGATGAAATGATACAAAAGTATAAAAATCAAGTTAATAGGAAAAACAAATAAACCAAATAAAAAAATATGAAATAAAAGAATCCGGCCTGATGACTTTTTCAAGGGTCACCCTTAGGCAGGGATTCAAAAAAAGGGATTTTTTCTGTTAAGGAAAATCAGACAATTAAGTCTAATAATGATTCCTTCGTGACCCGACAATCCCCTGAAATTAGGCCCAAGAGATATATCATTTTAACATATCATTTTACTTTAGTAATACTTTACATATTCATTCAGGAACTATTTTTTATGTTGGTGACGATTGAAAACTATTTTAATGAAGTCTATGACCTAGACATTATAATACTTTTAAGTTTATCGAAATTTTATTTGGATTATGTAAAGCATTTTTCATAATTACAGAATTAATGTAGTATGTACAGAAATGGTTTCTTTTAGCTTCATGAAGTTTAAAAAATATTATGCATTTCAAAATTGATTTATTTCAATGATTTTAGTTTTTAATATTTGTAAGCTCGACAGCTTGAGTTGCGTATTCTGGTATCAAGCTTATGACAGATTATGATTTCATTTACCTTCAGTTATGAATTTCATTTATTTATAAAATGCCATTCGATAAAAAAAACCCGATAAAAATTGCTTCTTAAGTAATTATAAAGATAGTTAAAACTATACAACTGAAAGGAAAAAATCATAATTACAATTTTCAAAATAACCAGAAACATCAATATTGTTCCGTTGAGATCTCGGCTCACTTTGAAGTCAAAAGCGTTCGGAGCTTGACAATAAAACCAAGTGTTCTTCTTCTTATTATTATCACGTGAGAACATGATGTTGTTTTGGTTAGGGAGTTTTGAAACTGGAAATCGCGTAGGCAATGAATATTGAAGCTCAAAATCGCGTTGGCAATGAATGTTGAAGTTCGCAATCGCATATGCAATGAATAAAGCATAAATGGCAATTTTCATCATAATCTTTTAATCGCATCTATTTTTTACCTACTTTTACCAGTATTACATTATTATTATGTATGCTTCCTTGAAAGCAGATGCGTTTTTAAAAGGTTGACCTTCTTTTACCATTATTGCTTTATTATTACGTATGATTCATTGCCAGCAGATGCGTTTTTAAAAGGTTGACTTAGAACTATGACATCATAGCTGTTATTTCATCTCAAAATCGGCCAAGCTCCAAAACTTTGTTTTCCAACTAGAAAAATCGAAAATTAAAATTCAAAGAATTATATATATATATAAACATTATTTTATGTGAAGCAGGAAGCAGTTTTGAAAACAGTGAAGAGACTTTTGATTTCGTGACGTCGTTTTATTTCATTTTGAAGAAGCAGGCGTATGTACAAGCGATGAGCACACAGAACGACGCAGAAAAGGAACGAGGAAAAAGCTCTTGGACATTTTATCCCTGGTCTTATATAACCTATGATTTTGATAGGGAAAACATTGCTTCATAGTGCTAATATATTACGAGATTTCGATAGGGATTTTCGTTACACACGCGGAGAAAGCAGAGGAAACACAGGGAGATTTAAAAAAAAAATTGCCTCATCAGCGGTATTTTGCCTCTTCACGCGGAGTGTGGGAAAGTTAGACTTTTAGCTGGTTCAACAATTTAACAAAGCTTCTCTTGAATTAAGTAGAGACAGTGGAATTGGATCACGAAATAAGAGAATATTTTAGAATAAAGTTACTATGGGCTAAATTAAGATGAAAATTAATTAAATTGAAATTAAGAGTTATATATCATTATAATTCCCCCCCCCCCCACCTTAATACATGGAAGTGCATCAGGGCCCTGACACACAGCCTTGCCTTACAGTGGTGGTCAAGTAAGAAAAATTAAAATTTAAAGGCATATTAAAAGTGATACCCAAGTTTCCCTTACCTTCACATTATATAAACATTAATACAGAAACCCCATTCATCATTTTATATTAGAAATATAAAAAAAGACCAAGAATTATAATTGTAAAAATGTTATATAAAAACCTTTGTCGTGGCTGTTTCGCGAGTGCTTAACAAACTTAGAAAAACTTAACAAATTTATTTCAGATTCGTTGGAGTTACTCTACTCAGTAACTCCCTTCTTCTACAAGAGCCAACACTCGAATGACCTCACTCTTTTAATTACACTCGCGCTAGTTGTCTAGCGCCATCTATGAACGTTTATTTCCCGAAACGCTTCAAAATCCAATCACTACACCCCCAACGTAAGAATAGTGTTTATATGAAAACATAAACATACCTCTGAATTAAAATTATGAATTGGATTTTAAAACGTTTCTAATACATCAAATTATCTAAAAAAAAACACAAATGCAAAGTTAACTCGAATGAATAACTAATTACTAATAAGCATTTAAGAAAGCAATGAGGTAAAATAAGAAATGCACAATTGAATATAAATACCATCTTGATAATAAGCAAATCACTTATCAGTTAACACACATTAATATATACTTAATAATGTACATATCAACTAATAAACACAAATTTATAATGAATATAATCACCTAGTAAACATTAATAGATAATTAAGAAAGGATTTCACTTGATAAACATTACTCAAATAAACATTACAAATATACATAAATCTCAAGCACAAATTATTATTATTTTATAGTCACTAATCCCATATTGATATATAAAACAGAAAAATGATATTAGTACTAAAAAAATGTTTTTCAGTCTATTTTGGTAATAAACGCGACAGAGCATCAGCATGCGGCATTTTAGAACCAGGGCAATGTTTTAATGTTATGTTGAATCTCTGCAAAGCAAATACCCACCTTTGTAATCGAGATGACTGATGAGCGCACTTGGTCAGATAAGGAAGGGGGTTATGATCGGTAAAAATGTGGATCTCGGATCCAAACACAAGGGTTTCAAACTTTTTCAAGCTCCAAACTATAGCAAATGCTTCCCGTTCGATTGTCGACCAGGATTGTTGGCTTTTGTTTAATTTTTGACTTGCATAAGCGATAGGGCACATTTTTCCATCGACAGACACGAGCAAATCCCGATTGACGAGGCATAACAATGAATCACAAAGGGCTTGCTCATATTCGGGGTGTGTAGAGTAGGAGCGTGTAACAATGCTGATTTTAATTTTTCAAAAGCAACACTATGAATTTCACACCATGGCAACACATCAGGGCTTCTTTTCTTTGTTAGTTCCGTTAATGGAAAGGCAATCTCGGCGAAATTCGCGATATAATCATGATAATAGTTGAACAGGCCAAGAGCACTAAGTAGTTGTTTCTTGGTTTCAGGTACGGGCAAACGAGAGATCGTTTCTAACTTAGCTGGATCAGCTTGATGCTTTCCTAAGCCAATTATATGTCCCAGGTATGAAATGTCAGGTTTCGCGAAAGCACACTTTGAAAGATTAACAGTGAATTGCAGCTCTTCCAATCTATCCAGCACCAAATGAAGGTGTTTCAAGTGAGAGGGAATATCATTGGAGAATATAGCAATGTCATCAATATAAGCACGGCAAAATTCTCTATATGGCGACAATGCTTTGTTCATTTTCCTTTGAAAAGTTGTAGCTGCATTTTTCAGCCCAAAAGGCATTACCTTAAAACGATATTGTGCTCTATGGGTCTTAAAAGATGTATAATCCCGCGAATCTTCTTTCATGGGAAGCGAATAGTACCCCTTCAAAAGATCTAACACACTAATCACATTTGCCTGTCCTATGGAATATATTAATGCCGTTGCGTCTTCCATGGGGAAATCGTCAGTTTTAGTCGCTGCATTCAAAGCTCGATAATCCACGCACATCCTGATAGATCCATCCTTCTTGTTTACACAGACTATAGGATAAGCAATGTCAGCTGAGCTCTCTTCGATTAGATCTAGTTTTAGGAGTTCTTCGATCTGGGAGTCTATTTGAGGTTTCAGCGCTTCAGGAATCCTGTACACGTAAGG
>JAPMOR010098501.1:310046-324682 GCA_026543865.1 Argiope aurantia
TTTATATTTAAAAGGTAACGTCTAAGAAACAACATTCGAAATTACAAATTAATGACTTTTAAAACGCAAATTCTTTCCTTTTTTGTCAAATATAACGCTCTTTCCTCTTATGTGGAATGGAAATTCCATTATACGTGTCTCTGCCATATTACACTAAAGTTAAAGGAACTAATTCCTGAGAATGCTTAAAATCAAGTTCAGATGAATATATAATGATTTTTTCATTAGGTATGGAACTTAATGAAATATCATTATATATTCATCTCAATTTGCAGACTAACATCTGATGATTGAGACTAACATATGTTAACAGAAAACATGAATTATAACAACCAGTTAAATTACAACTACAGAAAAAAAAACTTTTTAGAACATCCACGAGAAATATATGGCTAATATTAAAGTCAAAGAAAAAGCTACATAAAATACATAACATTTCTTTTAGATATCATTTTAAGAAATTTTTTGGAAAGTTTTGGTAATTTACGATTCCGTGCTTCAAACTTTTTATTAGGAATGCACATCCTGTTCTGCAGTTTTCATATTCTGTGCCTGTTGCCATCGACTCTCATAAAAGTCACCTCATTAGAAGATTTACAACCTTCTTTAAAAATATGCTTCGAATAAATCTTGAGAAAAACTTCATTATAAATAATTTAAGATTAATTTTGTCTTTAACAAGCAAAGTTTTATCAATTTTTTTTTATTTTGAAAATTGTGAAATACAAATCCAGCTTTTCAGATAAATTTATTTCAATAACGGTTTTTACTTCGAAGAAAAAAATACTATACGGAAATGAAAAATATTTAAACTACAGAAAATAGAAAGAATCCATTTGTGTTATTCAAAAGAATTCATAATATTTGCTGACTGAAAAAAAATAAACGAATCTCTAAATAAATATCCATAAATATTTCATTATATTTTAGATATAAAGTTAATCGCTTGATTAAGTAAGATAACAATAATAAGTAAACAATAAACAGATTTAATCCTTTTAGATTTGATAAATTCTATTATAAGACATATTATGAAAGTCACGGAGAGAATTTTAAAGATGTTTTTCTAGATGTTTCATAGCAAAAGAACAGTTCTACGTTTGCAGATTCTTATCTAAAAATCAACTCAATATTTGGCGTATGGTTTGACAGTAAAGATTGAAAATTTATTGCCTTACGAAGCTGCCTTGAATGTGCAATACCAGAATCAATGTATCATAACATTTTTTGTATGCATTAAATGTTATAATAACATATTTGTATATTTTTAAATCAGAATTTTAAAACTAGAAATATGTTTAATATAAAACTCTTTTAAAAAACGTATTTTTATTAATTATTATTATATGAATTATTCTTCCCTTTAGGTCTTAAATTTTTAATATTTTGGAACTTCTTGCAATCAGCATTTTTTTCTTCATATCTGTTGGAGTTAACGGAATAAAAATGTATTTAAAGTATAATAAATATGCTTTTGGGATGTTAAAATAGTGTGTTAACATCAATAACACTCAAATACACAAATTTAAAAACTTTAGTGTGCAAAGGTGCCAGTGTAAAATTAATTATAAAATTCCATTTATAAAAATTTGGAGCAAATCAAATTTTACATAATAAGTATAATAAAGCATCTCAAAATGAAAGGCCAAGTAAATAAATTATATTTAAATTATGTTATTGCATTTCTGCATGAGGTGCTACATTAATTTTGAGTTTATACTTGAAAGATCAACTAAAGCATAGAAATAACATTTTATGGCAACCAAAATAATTTAAAACCACATCAGATGCTGCTTGAAGTGATATTTATTTTATTTGACTTGTTTCTGTTGTTAGTAATATTAAATACGAAATTAATTATCATTAATTAGCATTTCGAATGATTTAAAATATTTCTATTGCGATAATTGCGCATGATATTTATGGTATAATGGTACATAAGAATAATGCATATGAAATAACAGGATGACAACAATGAATATTTCAATTTTCTCCTTTGGTGAAATATTCTTTCTTCTACATAATAATTGAAAATATTTCTTTGGTTAATTTTAGTTTTTAGAAATGACTCACACAAGAAAGAATAATTTCTTATTTTTCTGATTTGCAGATTTTACGTAATTGATCACGATTGAAATGTTATTTATGGCAATTACGAGGATTATAAACTTGAGGAAAAAAACACAAACAAAAACAATCCCCACCTCCATTTCGCTACTTTTAGTTTCATTTGAAGTTCACGATATTTAGATATATCATCACCTTTCTCGCCACAAACTCTCACTTTTGACAGAAATCTCAAAAACACTATTATTCTCTATGGAGACATACTTTTACAGAGTTCCCTAACCTAATGACGGTACCAATTTCGCTAATTTTTATTTCACATGGGAGTTTATGATTCCCGGTATGTTGACAATGGTCGCCTACCCACAACTGCCCTTGATTTTGAAACAAAAAGTAAACGAATACTTTTTAGGAATATTGCAAAAAAAAAAAAAAATTGTTCAAACATAATTATATTAGCCGGCTTAAACAATTTTATTCACCTGTATATTTAACATAGTAAAAAAAAAATCACCCCCAAACAAACAAAGAACCAGACTCCTTTTCTCAACTATTGATCCCATTTTTATAGTTTTAATTAGGAAGGTCTTGATCTTCAGATATGTCATCAATAGTCCTTGCATTCAGCCCAGCCTCCTATTATCGAGAGATCTCTCAATAATTCTACGATACATTTTCTGCAGAAAAATAAATACCGCGAAAATTAGTTCCAATTTGAAGTATCCATTTAGCCTATTTTTATTTCATGTGAGAGTTTATACTCCTAGATACATCATCAGTCCTTGCCTGCCTTCCATCATCCTCCAGTTTTGGGAGATTGTGGAAATTGAGAAAATTTTAACTAATCTCATTATGACATCATCTAAATTTTAACTAATTAGTAACTGGATGGATTTCGTCAATTTATCCCTCAATTAATTTTACTAATTTGCAAGAACTTTTGGCCAATCAGAATGCTTCTTGCATGTTGTTAAAGTATAACTTAATGCTTCCTGCGCCGTAAAAAAGATATACTTTATTAGAGTTGGCTGACATGATTAAATTAATACCGAAGTGAATTGCTGACACCGAAGACGACTAATAAACATTTATATTACAAAACCGATTTTTTTTCTCTCTTAAATAGAAAATGCTAACAAATATAATAAGTTTATTATAAGCGCTTACAAATATAATAAATTTATTATAAACATTTACAAATATAATAAGTTTATTATAAAGTTAAAAATATTTGTCTTCCAATGAACTCTATATTTAAAGTCCTATACTCATTGATCTGATTAATATATTTTTTTCATAGTAACTAAAAAAAAAAAAAAAAACTTAACAAACTGAAAGTTAGCTACCGAGCAATCTTTTTCTTTCATCCATCGAAGGATACATGAGTTAAAATTGCTTAAAAAAGGCTTTAGAACTCCATAATGATTTATATTTTAATTACATAAACAAACGAGTTCTTTTGTTGTATTTCCAGATTATTACATTAATTGAATTGTTATTTATATTTATTTCTATTTTTAGTTTAGTTAAATTTCTTTTATATTTAATTTCCCTTAAATTTTGTAAAAAATATTCTATAGTTCATTGTTATGTTGATCTGTGAATTAAAAAAAATGCTTTTGATTTGCTTTATAATTAGGTTTATGCAAATTTGTTTTCAAAAAATATTTCCATTAAATAAAATATACCTTTAATTGAAAATATACAAAGCTAAACATTTTCATTTAACCTAAAAAATATGATGGATATGGTCAGTGATATTGCAACTACAGTACAGGGTGCGAACTTCGAAAAAATCATAATAAAAAAGTAATGCTCGAAAAAAAATTGTGGTTTCCGGGAATATGTGCAGAGCGCCTTTAGATTTTACTCTTATTAAAATGATTAAAAAATTACCGATAGATAGCACTTAAACATTAAACTCAGAAGGTTTATACAAATAAGGAAAACAGAGCGCAATATTTAACACAGCGTATTTTTTAAAGCAATATATACCCAACATGACCGTTTCACAAAGCATTAAACAAATGAGCAACGTGAGACGGGACACCATTATACATGAAAGTGGCGGCAGGTAACGCACGGCTTTGCTACAAGGCAGGCACAACGTGATCATGCAAAAGTGTAAGATGTTTCGCAGTGAAGTAATAGGTTTTCCAACTGAATACAGGACAATCCTCTTCAAAAATAAAGAGCCCAGAATGAACAATAACTGGTAACAATAGCATGCTGCTTGCATCGAATGAAGGATCTAATCTAATGATGGTAGACTTTTTGGAGCTCCCGCCTTGCGTAGCAAGGCTATCTCCAAGATCCTGGTAGTTTTGAGCCCTGGCGTCATAGAATGCCCTGAACTTTGAGGATAACTGGCGAAGTGCACATAAGCACTAGTCGAGGAGAGCGATGAGCATGGGCGTAGGAGAGGGGGAGAGTTGTCTGAGCCAACCAGCGGTCTTCTATTTCTCTGGGAAGGGGTGAGGGTACCAGTCTAAGCTATTGTTTGTTGGTGTCCAATCAGGATGTCGGGATATTGCAGTGGGCTAAGTTTTGAGCAGAACTTAGCCTATGAGTGCGTTGAGGATTATCATCTTTTTCTCTTCTTTATTATCTGTTTTTCTTGCTAGCTTTGCTGCTTCTATTAATTTCGAAAATTCCTTGAGTATTTCTCTTAGCTCTTTTAGTGTTTCCAGGGTTTCTAGGGGGGAGGGTAACTCTTCATAGACCGTCGAAGTGGGCTCCGCATTGTGTTTTCCAGGTGGAGAGTTGGGTGGTGGGTCTTGATTTCTTTGATGTTTCCTTGTTATCTCTGCATAGGAGGGACGTCCATTTATTGTAGTTAGTTTGGGAAATATGATACAGCCTTTCCATGCAGCTGTATGACCTGTTTCTTTGCAGTTCACACATACCGGGTCTTGAATTTTCTCAGTAATACTGCAGCTCCTCGTTGGGTGTGAATCCCCGCATTTGATACACTTGGGTGCCAACCTACAGTTCCTGGCGGAATGATGAAAACCTGCACAGTTGTAGCATATTGTAGCAGTGGTTTTTCTTCAATAACTTTCTACTTTTATTCTTAGGTGGAGGAGGGTCTTTTCATTGTAGATGTTGAGTGCGTTTTTCGTCTTTTTGATCTCGAGAAGAAATATTGGATATAGGGTTTTCATTCTGTAGTTTCTTAGTTGGGATATTCTGATTATACTGTATTTTCTTTCTTCTAATTCTTTAGTTGTTTCTTCCTTGTCTGTGTCTATGGGGAGTCCTTTCAATATTACTTTTATGGGCCTGTCTTCAAAATTTTCAGATAGTACGAATTCTTCTTTTTTCTCTGTTAAAAATTCGATGATTTTTGTTCTTTCATCTTCGTTATCTGGGTGGATGGCGATCATATTTCTATTGAGTTTATTTTCTGTCTGGGGGAATTTCCTGTGGATTTCTTGAAGTGTTATGTTGTAATTACTTGATAGTTTTAGGTTGATTGGAGCAGGTTTATTCTTTACTGTTTCTTGGTTTTGGCTCAGGGCTTCAAATCTATTTGATGTGTCTATAGTAACTGGGATTTCCTCAGTTTTCCTCATTTTTGCAGCTTTTCTAGGATTGACTGGTTGAAAGTTTTCAGTGGTGGTACTATTTCTCTTGTTGGGTGCTTGAGATGGGCTGTCGATATCCATTAGTGTGATTTCTCCTTTCGTCGTAATTTCTTTATTTGCTGTCTAGAGGGACTGTTGTACATTTTCTGGGGTGTGCTCGTTACATTCCAAGACAGGGCATGGGCCTAATTCTGCTAGTTCATCTTCTATATTACTGATGTTATCTTGTATCTCTAGAAGTTTAGATTTGTCATCTTGGTATTGCGTTGTATGCTCTTGTTTATTTTCTTTCATTTGCTCAAGGGTATCTAGGAAGGTTGATGCAATAGAATTAAATTGTTGTATTCTGGACTGTTGATACTTTAAATACGCGCACAGGTTCTTGTCGCCATCATGTGGTCTACAATTTCTCCTAATACAGGGTTTTGCGGTTTTTAGCTTTTCTTCATACAAGATAATTTGTCGTTTGCATTCCTCTATCCATTCCTCTTTTTCTCTTTCAAACTTAATAAAATTATCGATTTTAACTCCCGCTTCCAAATTCTTTAAGCTAATCCTAGCATCTTTCAAGGATTTGTTCCACTTACGTATATGGTCGCAGTGATCCTTAATTTCCTGGATAAATTTAGTAAGAAAATAATGGTTTTCTGGATAAACACTCCTACTACTGCTCTTGCTCCTGCAACTGCTGGAGTCATCCGAGCGTCCGTCTCCTTCCATGGCGAGAGACGGGATCTAATCTAATGTTTCTAGCCTTGTGTTTTATAGCTTTCCTATTTTAATAAATAATCTCGTTTGTTTGTGTTAGCGACATCTATTTTTAAATCATTTTTAAAATGGGAATTTTAAATTTTGAATCATGGGAAAAGCCAAAGGCTTTTTGAATATATTCCCACAAATCGCAATTTCTTTCTAGCATTACTTTTTTTGATGATTTTTTTGAAGTTTCTATAAATGTAAGGCACACCCTGTATCTAAAATAATAAAATCAAGTTTCTCAATTTAAAAGTAATACTCCTGAAAAAATATTTTGGAAAAAAGTATTTCCATCCATTTTGGTATTTTCAGTTTTTTTATGCCAATTTTATTAAAGAAATCTTCAAATAAATAATTACTTTCTCCCTACTTTCATCTCACAACATATAATTTTTATTTGCTTTACTATTTTACTATTTCTTTTCTTACTGAATCCTTACATACGAACCAGTTTGAAGTTTGCATTTAACTGTAAGTGCAGTTAATTGCATTAAAAACTGTATCTAAATATGCTTAAAATATATTAACATGATACTTAAAGAATACATATTTAAAAATAATTTAATAAATGAGAAATAATATTATTCCATTGATTATTTATAATAAATTTAGAATCAATAACTGTTACGGAGAGAGAAATGTTTTGCGAATTTGTATCAGAAAAATTCAAATTCGAATTTTCTTGTTTAGGAGTCACATTTTTAAACCGTATTTGATTATACTGCTTTATACTATCATTATCCTGCACAATTTTTTTGATACCTGTTATATGAAACGCTTTAGCAATTATTATAGAGAGAAAGAAAACCAAAAGATTCATAAAAATGATTAGTAAACTCATAAATCACTTTCCTGGCTAAAGTCTAATTTATCTGAGGATCATATTTTTGTTTGACTTTTGTCTACGTCAATTCATGTGAGGATTTTCTATGGACATAGTGAACATTCCGAGATGAATAAACAATCGTTTTTTTCCTTTCTTTCTATTTTATTCCTAAACTTATAAAGGATCTCCTCATAGTTAAAGAGTATAAATATTTAATAAAAGAAATATGGACTCACTTGTAATTATATAAAGAATGTTTACTGCATTTTTTTTGTAAAGCAATGAGTTAAACAATGCACTTTTAATAAAACTGCAGAGAGAATTAATGAAATTAAACAATAGGACCATCATATATATTATTTTTATAGTTCTAAAAATGTTAAAATGATCGATAATGTGATGAAGTTAATTAACAAATTGTAAAGAAAAAAGTTAATAAAACCTATTCATATATTATATAGTCAAACCATGGATACTAAAGAGTACGAAACATAATTTAAAGTGACAAAGAAAAAACGTTTATTCATATTAATAATAATATAATTTGGTTCTGCTTTCATCCTTTAAGTAAAAGTCATGAAATGACAATTTTATAAAAATTGCATAACAAATGTTTTTTATTAGCGCGTGATGACCATTATTAATTACATTTGCAAGATAAATATCAAATATTGAAACACATCATCGTTTATATTGTCGTGTAGATGACCCGTATGATAACTAAAGTCAAAGATAACACCCACTAATCTCAATTTGAGACTTTATTTAAAGAACGAAACCTTTCATCTGTTTTTATCTATAAAATGAAATGACTCAAATCTTCCAGATTTAGAAAGATACGGAAATTATAAGAACATACTAGGATGTGAATTTGCGAATTGTAGCTTTCTGTTCATAGCATTCTACTACTGAGCCATTCAGCCCGCTCAGTAGCAAGTTTCGTTACAATATTATTTACCAAAATCATGACGCAATGCTGCCAGATTTGTACATTGTGTTGTTCAATATAATCAATTAAGATACATTAAAATACATCAGACAAGAAGTAGTTAAAATCCTTATAATGAATATACATTTTTTAAAAAATATAAATGAAATAAATATAGTATTTTATTTACCATAACTTATAGAATTAACATCCACAATCATAATTTTTATTCCATACAAGTTCCGGCTATAAATTTTTTTAATAATCCTCTGATCATTGATTAGCATTCATTATTAAAGCTTATCTAAAACTTCGCAAGAAGATTAGGAGTTTTTAAGAACATATTTAACAAGATTACATTACAAGCGCATCAATATTAATTATTTCCAAGAGTAAATATTTTTTTTAAGTTTAAAGAGCACTAAATATTTATCTGAGAAAATTGCTCAGGCGTTTTCGTAAAATAACATTATTCTTTCATTTAATGCGCTTAGTTAGTTTCTGGAAGAAAAGAAATGTTTGTAATTTTTTCTCAGTAATTATAATACCTTTTACCTTCTACGTTTAAAATGAGCAAATTTCTTACTAGAAAGATTCGAAGAAATCCTTTAATCATTACACGTGAAAAAATTATTTAATACCTTGAAATTTAGTAAGAAAAATAATCCATATTAAAAGTATTAAGTAACATTTGTTGTTAAGTTCAGAATAAAATTTGCAAGTAATTTTATTGATTATATTACTACACAAAGAAACGTTGTTAGCAATTCTTGTGGTTGGGTTCTTAGAGTGAAAATTGTTAGGTTATTTCACTATTGTATGAATCCGAATTGCAGTAGTTTAATCAGAGAACCGGCCTATTAATGTTCTTGTAATTATTGATCTATTTTTAAAATCTTTTATAAATTTCTGTTATATCCCTTAAATATATAAATTATATATAAGAAACCATTTTGTAATATCCCTTAAATATATAAATTATATATAAGAAATCATTTTGTAATAATCCTTAAATATATAAATTATATATAAGAAATCATTCTGTAATATCTCTTAAATGTATAAAAATTATAAAATATCCCTTAAATATATAAAAATTATAAAATATCCCTTAAATATATAAATATTATAAAAATTGTCCACAAATTGTAGCTAATAGTACGTGTTGCAATGAACTAATGAAACTTATTCTAATTCGTTTATTTACTGTTAAATTATACTTCATGATTCTTTGCATCTGCTGTACAAGTTTGACCGAAGGGCCGAGTATAAATCCTACAACTTTTCATCGCAGTGATGACTTCTGCTAAAAAGGAATATCTCTTGAATATACACTGCCTTTTCCTGAGATAAAGAGAATTAAGATGGTGTAGACAACTAAGACAGCTGTATTGCTTTCTACATACTAGATGTTAAGAAGCTGGTATATCTTCAAAAGAAAGATTGGGACAGACCCTAATAAATGATTGTATGTCAGACGATACAAATTCAATAAGTGAAACGACATGATGGGATTACCAAAATATATATCTCCCTCACAAAACAGTAGTGCATGATCTACGAAAGTATCCTTGGGAAGTATTTTATAAACTGGATTGTATGGACTTTTATGTAATCATCAAAAGTTTACGAGGAACAATTAAAGTGCCGAATACAATGCTCGGGAAAGAGTATGCAGTCTTATATTATATTCAGAGTATCTTAAGATTATTTTTTAATGCTAATTCCACAATGTCTGAAAATGAAAAAGTATCGTAACTTGCATAGTTATTATAGCAGAGCTAACATCTAGCAGAGGGCACTTATTATGACTCATGAAAAAAGAAATTTACACAACATACGATGCATTAAATGTTGCAATTGCATTGAGGATAGGAAACAAAAGAAATCTGGCTAAAGTTAAGAGACTTCAATATCATACTAATCGCAGTTGCTAAAAAGAAGTCTGATCTACTATCTCTTATTTACAGAATTGTGTAGGATAAAATGTAACAATGGATAAATTGAACTGAAACACTTTCAGATGCATAATCCACTCGCTGCATTTTTCAGCAAGTTGAATAGAATCCTTACAACAGCCAGCGTATGCACTGTAGCAAGAAAATCAAAAAGTTATGTTTACAATTCACCGATGCAGTTGAGGAAATTAGATGCATGGAATACTACTAATAAAAAAGTTTGATTCATTTGTGGATTTTCTAGCTGCCGTTGAGAGAGAATAGCTATTGAACTCATCAACAGAATATCACTCAAACAGACACAGAATAAGATTTCCTAAGACTAAATTACATTCACCGGTCCACCTTTAGTTCAGCTCAAGATCAATTTCCAATATGCCGATACATGTGACAGGAGGTTCCTATGAGGATCCCACAACCTTCCTTCAGCAGGAGGTTGTGTGATCTTGAGGACTCAGTGTTACAATCTATCTCTGAACTTTTAGTACAGAGGAAAACTTAGTAGAGTGATTTTCCATGAAGGTGACGATGTCTGATAATCATATAGACATTATAATAGATAGTAAGCCGATACATGCTGCGGCGGACTCTTTTTTCGGTCTTCTCTAAGTATTGCAAATAATTTTAGAAAACATTTATGCTTTTTCAATACAAGTAAGACTATTTCAAAATTACTAATGGAAGTTTCGTGCCGATGGTAGAATAATGTGTCACGCGTGTCATTATAAAAGGAGAAACGTTATCTTTTGAATTTATAGTTTCGAAGCAAAGAGCATTCTTCTAATGCAACACATCCTTCAAAATCTTAAATGAAATCTTGCTCGAAGCATGTCAATACTCAAAACTGAGATTTCAGCTCTAAGTCACTGAGACATCTTCGAAAATTTCAAAATAAAAATCAAAATAAATACGATTCCTTATCTACAAACTTTGTACAAACTTTTTATTAAGGATCTGTCTGTATGTCTTCATTTTCTTTACAAAAATTTCATAATCTGTTTACCTTGTAATAAAATATGATTCAAGTCTTCGTTTATTTCAAAGTGTCAGCTATTGATCTCACGAAAAGCCCAGCTTATGTATATCAGCACATGATCCCACTCCTTCCGTCATCGGAGCATACGGAGTTAGATTTTGCTTGTCGGGAAGTAGGGGCTTTATTAGAAGACAAGGAATTCCTTTTAAGAACAGCTTATTGAAGTTCGGATGTCATCATATTAAATGAACTGCATTAGCATGAAAATATTGGCATCTGATCGGATTTCAGGTATCAGTAGCTCATGACAGTGTATTCGAAAATATCGATAGAATTCGCGAAGGAGAGTTTGCTTATAATTTGGTTATTGAGGACGCACATTTTGGTTTCTTGCTTCGCTATGCCTCATAGAAGAAATATTATCAATAACTGCTGTTGAAGGTTTAAAAGAAAAAAAAATGCAAAGAATAATTCAGGCAATTCTTTTAGAGTAATGATTGATTTCTATTTATCTAATGTACAGACTGATAATTATTTTGATGCCTTTCTCGACCATTGATTAGATTTTCTTTTACAGTGTTTTTCCAATAAATTATTTATATATTTATTCTTAGAGTTTTTGTCTGTTATAAAATTGTTTAAGAATTTGTTTTTTCTAAATACAATTTATTGCAAATATCTAGTAAATATTTATAATAACTCAATAATAAAAAGAATTTTAAATCAGAATAAAAAAATTATCTGAAATTCAATTTAATTAACTAAAAGCAAAAAATAAAATAAATTGAGTGAAAATATAAGATTTTACAATAAATTGCACCAAGAGAACTGAAAATTTCATTGAAATGAATTTCAGTTGAGTAGATTTAAGCCAAGTACAAAAATTACCTTAAAAATTGAATTTGTTTTTGGAAAAATAAATGAATATTCGAATAAAAGAGATTACAGTAACTTGAAATTGCTTTATATTGAATTAGAATTTTCATTTGTTTTAAAGCAATAAGAAGAATGTTAGTATTTAAATTTTAATTCGGAACCATAGCATTATGTTATGGTTTAATGAGTTTATACATATACTGCGTTCAAGAATCCAAATCTTCACGCCATTTCAAGATGAAAATGTGTTGGACGAGAAAAGTTTAAGATGCTTCCAGTTCAATTACGCTTCCAGATCTTCGGTAAAATACCTATAAAATAATCGACCCCTCAGTTCGAAACACCAATTCTTTTAAGATTTACCGTCATTAGTGATCGAGAGACAAATCACATACGGAAGACATTCATTGGCAGGCTGAAACCTGGTGATCCAAAGTTAGTTTTTATTCGATAATAGTGATTGGCTCTTAATGTATCTTCAATTTATTTCTTCTCAAAAAAATTTAGAAAAGTGGTGAATATTCTAAGAAGTTTCGAAGAGAATGAAAGAAATAAGGCTGTCAACTCTCCTATTGCCTATTTTTACTAATTTAATTAATTTTGGAATTTATATTATTGTGAGTACATTATATTTTTAAAGTTCTTTGAATCAATTGCATTACAGGTGAAAGAATGAAATGATTAAAATATTCCTTTACTCGTTTAATGGATTTTGATATTATTTGTCAACAGAGTTGAATATATGCGACTCTATTTACTCCCTAATTTTTTTCACTCATAAAGTAAAATGATTTGGAAAGCCAAGAAATAATTTTAGATAGTAAAATAGAAGACAAAATAAATCCCAAGTTTATCTCCATTAAATTCAAAGAATTCACCAGTTCGATTTTGTATTACTATATATCTAAATTAACGTTTATTACTAAATGCTGAATATATCATAGAGTATAACAACGCCATTGGAAGCAAAATGATAGTTATTGTGAATCAAATGTTACTTGGATATAACTTTAATGAATGATTTATGCCTTCTTACTTCGTTATACATTAAAAAAAATATTGAGTTATTCATCCATTGTGCAAAAATGAAGTATCTCTCAAAATAATCCCAATACTAATCAAAATTTAAATCTGATATTATATTTAATATTTTTACCTTTTAATTACCCTTAATTATTAGTTTAAGAAACATAAATGTAAAATTTTAAATTGAAAGATGAGATAATATTTGATAAATTGTACTAAATATATGGATAATTTTTTTCCAAGTCAACTCCAGAATAGGATGATAAATAATATGTAAGTGCGTATGGCTTTTACTAAAAAGAATTGAAAAACAATGAAAAATATTTCCATGTTGTTAATAGAAGAATAAATCAAGACAAAGAATAGCTTTTTCATAAAGCAAATAAATTAGAGAATGACTTGATTTTTTTCCTTCTACATGGTATTTTCTTCAAAAGCAATTCATTTGATTAAAAAAATTATATCGTATTAAATTTAAGCTGAATGAGATTTCAATGGTCAAGACTTTCCAAAAATAATATATTCTTAGAAATAACCTTAAAAAAATATGTCTTAAAACTCAATGATTCGTTGTTATTGATTATGATTTCAGGAAGGATATTAATAAAATTAAAGAACAAACTCGCATTATAGAAACTGAAAATTTCTTTATATTCAAAAACATGATTTCTTAAGCATTTTCCTGACTTTATATGAGGATGACTTTCTGTTTTTCTATCTTGAATGCTGTAGAAAAATTCATTTCTGAACATTTCTTTAACCCATTCCGGAAACCGCCGATATCCTTAAAATTGGAAAAACGGTGACCATTTTGTTTTGAATTATACGTTGGTGAAAATAAAATATATTTCAGATAAAATTCAGAAAATTTTATTTATCACCTAAATAAAGAAATCTCTTTCCGAAAATATTATATATTTAAAAATAACTTTCATAAAAGTATTTCTTAAAAACACAATTTAATAATAAAGTTTAAACGTAATTTAAATTAATTTCTACTTTCTAATTTCCGTTATATATTCATTATCAAACAATTGTATTAGTTAATATTTAAATACAAATTTGATGCTGAAAAACATAACGTCTTCACTTAATTGTCCATAACATAGATATAATATTTTTTAAATTATGATTAGAAACGTCTCATTATGTCCGAAAATTAAAAAAAAACATTAATTATATAAAAATAACGGAAAAGGTTTATTTATTTTTTTTATTCAAAAATGTCATGATTATTTGTTAATGACGATTTATTACTGAAAATATTAGTCTTTTTAGAAAAATTCCTGTATTTTATATTTTAGAAAAAAATCTTTACAAAATGAATTCCATTTCATAAACACAAGACGATAATTTATTTATTGAGTGAATGCTTTGTAATTCCATGTAATTTGAAATATCTATTTTTATATCAAGAACTAACTCTGCTGATTAAATATATATTTTGAAAAAACAAGTGTCATTTTTAACATCAAATTGTTTCTGAAAGTTATGAAATTTAATAGTATTTAATTATTTTTTAACATTTAATATCAGTTATTGGTCATTGAATATTCAACTTTTTTAATGATATTGCTGGGTATTATTTGATAAAATTATACACACACACACACACACACACACACACACACACACA
>JAPMOR010098501.1:341654-358674 GCA_026543865.1 Argiope aurantia
AAAACTGTTTCATCCATCTGGAAAATGTAATGTTTCCAAAAATACTGTACTAATCTTTTAATAGTACTTAGCCACTGAAAAAAGATCCTTGATCTAGCTTCCTTTCTTTTATTGGCCTGATTTCATACCAGCTGTTTATGCAAAAATAAATTTAAATTTTATATATAAAAAAAGAGGAAAATCGACGTAAGAAATCTAATATTCATTATTACATCCTGAACGCTATTCAATTACTCTGAAGGGGAAAAAAGCAATCAGGTTAGCTTCATATTTAAGAGTTCCCAAACATATTTGGAGCCATCACATTGCCGGAAAAGCATTTTAAGTTAACCGAAAAATTCTGTTAAAGCTTCGTTTGGTTATTTCTTCTGGAAATGGTTTTTCGCTTCACTTTAACGATACACCGATAAGGCTCACCTAATGCTTCCGGGCGAACGCAATTTCGCCCCGTATCTAAGGTAACGAAGAAATGCTGCCCTCGCGTCTTTAGCAGATAAAAGATCGTATCTTTCCAAAGGATAGTACGCTCTTCAATAACTTAATACATTGTAAAGGATTGGATGCGCTGGTGCTTTTACAAACAAAGTTTGCTTTTTCTTCTCTGTAAAGAGTTTCCTGACCGAATGTAATAAAGAAATGCTTGATAAAGTACTTTCTGGATTTACCTTTTGACCTTTAGTTGGAAATCGAATTGCCAGGTAGATGACTCTGAAGTTCACAATGTGATGTGCGAAGTAGTTAGTACTCCTCTTGTTCACATTGAAATTGCTGATTGCGCAATTGTGACGATACTGTGTGTTTAGTGAGTGAATTGAAGTTATTCCACTCTCAAATATTATTAAAGAATTAGTATCATGTAAAATTTGACGTTGGTTATATAACATAAGCAATTACTTCACAAGCGGTAGCTGGGGGTAGGTATTGGGCGAGGAGGGTATTGAGGTTGGTTCTGGAAGTAATTTTAAAGAAAAGCATTTTTCCGCAAAAATAGAGACCAAAAGTAGAGACCCGGTTAACACACTTACATGTTTCGGTGCTATTTTTTCCCTCGTCACATTATTTTAAAGGCTGCAATGCCGTTTTGTGTGTTAATAGGCTTTTTCACCAGTTGATGAATTGTTGTTGTTGTTGCTTATTGTCATAGACAAACAGCTGAAGAAGTTATTGATTTTAAGCGGAGTTTTAGCTTCTCTTGTTTCAGTAGCGCCATCTAGAGCCAAGAGTACTTCTTAGCTACCCATGCGTAACAGCCCTTTTCACGGGGAGGACTTTCATTCACTCATCCACATATCGTAATTTAGACCTGACTTAGAACGATCACCTCTAATCCAGCACCCACAATGGTATTATCTCTACTTCGAGGAGTTTCTGGCTATTTATACTTGCACCAGCCAGAATAAGATACTAATTTTTTTATTGCCCCCATAAATTTCCATATAAAAAAAAAGAATAAATTGAGAGTCTTCGGCTTTCTAAAACAAAAGAATTTTGTGAAATTTTATTCATCTTTTAAAATATTATTAAGGGATATATGCGTTATCTCAATTATATTAAAACCTTATTTAGGGATATATGCTATATCTCAATTATATTAAAGATAACAAGTTAGGTTTTGAGGGATCAATATTTTTATGATTTGCCTTTATTCATAAAAATAGTACACAATTGGTTACACAAAATAGTTTTAAAATGTACACATGAAAGTTTTATATTGATTTGAAATAAAATTTTATAATTTTTTACCAGCAGATTGATGTAATAATTTAGAGGCGTGAGCAAAATGAAAGAGTAAATTAATTTGAATATATAAATTCTTTTTAAGCTATCTTTTTTAGAAAATAGCCTTTTTTATAATTGATTGAAAAATTTTCATTTTTATAATCAAAGAAGATTATCTTTATTTTAATGAAATTCATTTTTGTAGCAAATTAAGGAATTTAATCGCGCTTTTCCTTTCATGGATGTACGGAGAAATAAGATGCTAGTTTTTTTTATTGCCCCCATAAATTTCCATATTAAAAAAAAAGAATAAATTGAGATGTTTTGTTTAATCTTAACTGAAGAGTATTAAGTCTTCGAAATTTGAGATATCCAGGCAACTATTTTATCAAGGAAATGAAAATATTTGAGAGGATTTTTCAAGTTAAGCCCCTGAAAGATAACAGAAAAGAGGCTTATTTTAGCAGAATACTAAAAATGGAATAATAAGTAGAACACTTAAAAAGTGTCTTCATAACTGAAGAAATATTAATTAAGAACCTTTTGCTATAATAATGTATTTCTACCAGCCCTTATATCCAAAATTAGAATGAATGAGAAAAATTTCCTTTCACAGAAAAAAAATGCCATTGAAGTAATTCATGAAATTCTATTTGCAACGATTCAAAAATGGGAATTAAAAAAATAAATTTGAGCATTCTGCTAGAAATTATTTGTTAGAAAAACATGAAAAATTAAATAAATATTATGTTAAAATCTATCTCCTAAACGGAGGATTACAATAAAGTATTACATCAACTATTTTTTTTTAAATTTTGTAAATTTTGTTTAAATTATTTATCATTTAACATTTTTGTTCCTTTTTTTATACTAATATTCTAATCTTTAATCCGAATTATTTATATTCAATACTATTTTGATGTATATGAAACATATGATTCTTTAGATTGCTAATGTTTTGTATTTTTATTTAGTTCAATAAATTTTTACAGTATTTATAGCTTTAAAAAAATATTCATTGTTCGTGCAATTCTGGCTCACCTAATTCCCCCCCAAGTCTTTTTTTGTTATAATATATAAATATTCCTTTTAAAAGTTCTTCTTATTTTGAATTATTGTGAAATTTTATTATTTGCCTTTATACAATGAAGTACCACTGAATTAGAAATTCTTTATTAGTCTTGTACAAGTTGTCACTCAACGAACAAGGAATTCAAAGAGGTTATAAAAAGGTTTCAGGAATTACTGCTGGTTGTAACTTTATTAGAATTTTTTGTTGCTGGTTATTCAAGGTCGATGCGTTTCTATGCATATTAAAAGGCATAAAACATTCTAGTGAGGCATTCTTCCAAGAGTAGTTAAATGAAATATCCTTTGAACTGGAAGTAGACAGGATATGTGAAAGAAGCAGCTACACTGTTGCAATAGAGTATTTCTATCTGTTTGATAGAATTATAGTAAACAATCAGAATGTCCCTAAAATCTCTTTTATTCAATAAAAGGAGTTAGTAGTAACGTAATGGTTACAACTAGACAAAAAAAAAACTGATCTAGGGTGTTATGGAATGGTTTAGTATACTGGATCAATGGCTTCATGGGTTTGGCATTTTTTTGTCTATCAATTAGTACAATGTAATGAGAATGGAGATTAACTATTCCATGCTAAATCTTCCTGATTATTTAGTAAAGGTTTGTGGGGCAAAGGCTTGTTATTGCACGTAACTTGTCATTTGTTAATGCAGGTAACGATGCTCAAGAAATAATGAATAACTGTCGAAAGGCATTGATTCCTGAAGCCCATATGGTAAAGTACAAAGATAAGCAGACAATCTTTGATGGTCTTGCCGAATATCTCATTCAACAAGTGATCATTTGTTCTTAAGTGGTCATTTGGTCTAAGATAGCTAGCTATTTTAGATATGACTGAATTTTCTTGGATAATAATAGTTCAATTTTCTTATCATTTTGCAACACAATGAATTATTCTTTTTTTTTTCACGCTGTATGTAAGCTCTTATTCTTCTTCTAATACTGTGAAATAAGTAGACATTGATTTCCAAATTATTTTTGGGACAGAATGGTCTGTTCTACAATAGTTGTTCTGACGACAATAATTCTCGAATTCACAATTTGCAATTTTTAATAATGAGTTTTTTCCAATCATATAGGGTTTAATTCAAAAACTTGGCCATTTTAAAGAGTTATTATTGTTTTCTATAAGCAGTAGTTCTCGAGTTCATTTAAGAAATTTTTAACAATGGATTTTGGTTCTAACCGTATAGGTTGTGGAACAAAAGCTTAGACAAGGAGATGCTATTTCAAGTGTTGGCAATCATCTAATTATGGTTTAAAATTATGAAGCCTTTAACAAAATAGTCTCCCGTGACTTCAGAGATGGAAGTTGATAAATTCAACTTACTTAATTACCTACATAAAACAACAGGGATCACGACCGCAAACATGTTTTAGAAATAAAAGATGTGAAGTCACTGATTAGTATTAAAAAATAGTCTCTTATGCTTTCAAAGCTGGAAGTTGATAAATTAAAACTAATCTAACTACCAAAATAATACAAAATTGACTGTGACTACATATCTGCTCTAGGAACAGAAGATGTGAAATCACAGATTAATAGGAGTTCACGTCGGCATGTAGGTTGCCTTACATAAGGTTGCCTTTTCTTAAATGGAAAACTGTTTAATGTATTAGTCGATACTTTATGATATTAGCATTTATTATTGCAAAACAAATTTTGTGCTAATTTGTTAAAAATATTTTTCGGTATAAATATGTTTCAAAAGAAAATAAATAATATACAAAATTTAATCACTTCTTTCAAATGTTTTTAATTTAGTTTATGTGTCTAAGAAGAAAAAAATCTTTCTATTTAAGACCTTCATAAAAAATCTTTACCACGAGCCATTTTAGTATAAAAAATAGAATTAATGAATACAACCCATTACCTGAGTTAACATTTTTTGCATCACATTCCCTACCTTCCCAGAATCTTAAAAGCGATATGTGTTTTAACTATCTCTCCAGGACAGCGTAGACATTACATCACTAATGATCACAGAACGTCATTTATCTGTGCTGTATTTATCTTTTTTTTTCTCTAAAGGAGAAGCGATAAGGGATCCAAGTCTCATTGTTAAAACTAGGAGACAATGGCTAACGTTTTAGATCCGGAAAAAGATCGTTTTCTGTCTTCCCTTTTTTTCCCTTGGCTCTAAACAAAGACGGTTTGGTTGTTCGAAAGTTCTACTTTTTGTTGATTGGAAGGAAAGACGCATCAGGTTTGGCATGCTCTCTGACAGTACAACTCCATTATTGAACACTTCTGCAAGATAAACGCGCTTTCCGTTGAGAGGAAATCTAGCGTTCTCTGAGCATCGATTTATTTTAGATCTCCCAATCGTTTGGATTCAATTTAACTTTCCGTGTCATTTATTATGAACTTGACTCGAGGGCTGCTAGCATTTTCAGATATTGAGCTGTATATCATCATTCAAATCGTATCGAGAAAAACAAAAAGAGAATTTATTTTGAATGCGTGACATTTCCGAGCCTCTTTTATTTACTTTCATAGAGCTGGTTCTTTTTTAACAATCATTTCTAAAACTTTTAGAAGTTTTTGGTATCGTTTAGCCCTTTAAGGAATAACTTTTTTTCTAAGCCATCTTTTTCAGAAGTATTTTAGGCATATGATTGTCTATCAGTAAGCATAACTTTTATATCATCTGATAGATAAAAGCAAAATTAGTTTTCTTATTTTTATAAATTTGTACATGAGTTAAATTCGTAAATTCCCTGAATGGGCTAAACAAGGCAAAAATGATCTTGCATATTGCTTATTTTTTTCCTTTTGAGGATTCTGTAATAATGCAGTCATGCCAAAATTTCTACTAGTTTGATATAGTAATTAGATAAAAAATGCAACTGTGAGCATATTTTCATGCAAGCCATTCAGAAAGATTCACAATGGATTCCAAAAGTGATTAGGCTGAGCTACTTGATACGAAATATAAGCAAGAATTTGCTTCTTTTTGAATGAATGAAAAACTGTTTAGGAATGATTAAGGAACTAAATTCAAGATTAGTTCAAAATGTCACATACTGAAATCAACAGAGAAGGGTAGGAAAGTGTTTTGGCAGCATTATTTGCAATAGAATGCCCCATGCAGCTGAAACAGCTTTCTTATGTAGCTGGAAAGTTTTAGTAAAGATCAAGAAAACACAGAATATTTTGCTACTGAACATTTTTTGCAAATTTTCTCAGTTTATTTTTTGGAATTTATATTTTAAGTTTGTCTATATATAACATTATCCTAATAAATAATTGTAACATTTATTGAACAAGTTAATGAACCCATAACGACTCACCACATTTTTTTTATAGACAATACGATGTTTGAAATGTCTATGTGTATTATTATCAGTTTATATTTTATGATTATCAGTCAGTGTTTATTACCTGCTGTCAAGTGTTCAATGTACTTTTCGAATCAGCTTTACACAGCCTACAGTGATCTTGCTATTTTAAAGCTTTCCAATAATACTTAATAAAAGAAATTATATTTTCTGCTTCATTTTACAATGAAATTAAGCACCAAAATCTCTGGTAAACCTAGAATCAAATGAGTGTAACCAGTATAAGTGAAAAATAAAATTTTATAATAAATCATCTCAATAACTTCTTTTAACTGATTTATAAAATAAAATATTTTATAAGGATTCAAGATATAAGTATTTCAGGAATAATAGTTTTTAAATTCTCATTCGCAAGAATATTGCTAATTTTAATCTCAAATGTAAGATTCCATGATAACGAACAGTCACCGCTTTACTTACTGTAAACATTTGCTGACTTCTTTATTCAGGTGAAAGTTTTAAAATTCTTATACTTTTGAAATATAATTATGCAGTTCAAAAATGTATTTCCGTTTTGAAATTATAATTTCAGTGTGAAAAGAGAATACATTAATATAGTGGTTCTCTACTTTTAGAATATGTGAAAAATTAATAAAACAATGAACATGGAAAAAATTATAGGTGGTTGCTAAATTAATCTGCAACGGAATGTTTCAAATCAAGTTTATTCAATATTATGAAATTATGGACCAGTTGTTTAGAAATTGATAAAAATTGACAAAATTTCAACAGGAAGAACATTGTTATAAAAGAAATTTCTGAATATCAATAAAAAATTATCAATTGAAAGATTTAAATAAAAACTTTCAATTATTTTCTGGGGACAGTGAGAGATCCTCACCACCCTACACAGCAAACTTAAAACAATAATTTAAGTTATCTATACTTATAATAAAGCTCAATGTGTTTGTGTGTGTGTGTGTGTGTGTGTTGGCGCTCTACAGGCCAGACCATTCAACCTACAGCTACCAAATTTGGCACGTGTATACCTTGGAGGCCGGGAATGTGTACCTGGGGGTTATTTTTTCGAATTTTTAATTAGAATTTTATTTATTTAAAAATTAAGCAAAATTTTGACGTGTTTCTACTATAACTTCCGAAAATATTACCACACAAAAAAGATTTTTACATGAAGTTAAAGATCAAAAATTTATCTTTTAAATGATACTAATGTTTTAATCTTAAAATTAAATTTCTAATTTTAATGAATTTTTAAATAAATATTTTAACTATGTTTTTCAATAATTTTTTTCGTAAAAAAATAAAAATTAAGACTAAGCACGTTTCGCATTGATTGGAAAAAATTAGCTTTTTTCAAAGTGTTGCCATCACATTGATTAAAGCCCCAAATAAAAATAAATTAAATCTTTTTGGAAATGAAATCTGCAAAAATATAATTTGCAGCACGTGTCTGTAGGAAATGAAACAAATATGAAATATTATTTTTTCTAAAAAATAAATTCCAGAAAAATTCTTTTATGATCTTTTACACTCTCTATATTATTAATCCAATAAATCGGCTTTCTTTTAAGGCAAGTTTTGTTTAATATGAACAGGATATCCATTCAAATCATGGCCACACAGCTAATTTGTAAACCTTTAGTAAGACACAGATCTGTTGCGACATAAATCGTAAATATTTTATTTAAAAGTAGCAAACGATTATTTTAATAATTATAAATTTTATTTTATAAATAGTTGTGAAAGTCAGATTGGCAACAGTGATATTTTTGGAACTTTTAATTTGTTGTTTAAAAACGATGCTAGAATTTTGAATGAAAATAAGTTGATGTAAATTTGATAATATTATCTATAATGTAATAAGATTTAGTTTCATAATAAGTTTGTCTGCATTCTATTTTTGTTGACGCACGAACACAACAGATTTACTAAAATGGTTTAAATAGAAAAATGATTATATTTTATGTAACTTAATTCAATAAATGCTCTAATAAATAACGAATTTTTAATTTTACATAAAGCTTCTGCTGTGGAAATCACGAATAACAAAATGTTCTTGACACACTAATATTTTAAATAAAAAGAGTTAATTTCCAATCAACTAAATCAATCACTTAAACTGACTGATATATGAAAATTTGAATATCACTATTCAATAAAAAAAGGATAATTTTAGATTTTCCATCGATCGTTTCAAAGAAAATACGCCAGTCAGCGCGGAGGTTTCTCAAGATTAATTGGCCTAAGAGTATGTAAATGTTGAGTTTTTCTAAATTTTGAACATTCAAAACTTCATAAATAAGTCTTAGTTGATTGTGGAAAATAGAAACATTCAATCATTTATTTAAAATTTGGTGTGTCCAGAATATTTCTCAGAATATGATACCTTACTGCATTAAATTTAGATTTCATAATTTTCGAAATATATTTATAGGCCGAAACAAAATATTATTATTTATTTCATTTCAATCCTTTTGAAAGCAAAACTAAAAACTGAATTTTATGCTCAATCTGAGAAATTTTTGTTGAATTATTCTTTGAGATATTACATAAATTATGAATAGTTCACATAAGACTTGAATACCGAGATATTCTGTTTGCAATACTCATATTCAATAATAATAGTAATAAATAAATAGCAATAAAGATGATAAATAAAATAAAACGCTTGGTTTTATTAAAAAATATCTCTATATTAATTGCAATTTCATCATTTTCACTTTAAATTAAAGTTGACGTTTTACCGGAAATGACAACAAATTAGCAAAATATATAGAGTAAATTGAACGAAACGATCTAAACAACAGTATAAGTTTGGTATGACTATCAAAATTTGAGGATTAAAATTGTTTTGTTTGAGAATCTATTAAGAGACCAGTTACTTAAAATATTTAATTGAAAATTGTAGCGAGCTGTAATATTGGCGAATCGGCTGGTCGCTAAAGGCGGCTAGTCAAGTAATAAAATCTAACACATTATTTAAATCAATATCGTATTTTATTTTTCTTTATTATACACATAAAATAGCCTCTGTATAAAATTGTTTAATCTAGGGCTCGAATTTTGTTATTATAGTACAAAACCTTTGGCAATTTATAGTTGATTCCTTATTGATTTAATCTTATTAAGCACAAGAACGCAAATTATAAATTATTGCCGACTAGTATGTTGAAACGGTATAGAGAATTAAAAAAGTAAACTTTGCTGTTTAAGAATGAGTTAGCCATTCTAGAGAAGAAATGTTCGCCCATATCTATGGAATTTGCAGCATTTATTGACTCTTTTGGAAAATTTATTAAATAACAAAAGAAAATTTTTCAAGGATTTTTTTATTAATATTCCATTTTTAATATTATATAATGAGTAAAAATCCATGGGAAGGAAAAGTTTACTCAACAATTAAAATTTGACTCAAACTCTATTTATCTTTACTAATAATAACGACAAACGTATATGTGTACGTGTGTGTGTGTGTTGACGCTCTACAGACCAGATCGTTTGACCTAAAACTATCAAACATCACACATTCATACTTTGGAGAGTAGGAATGCGTACTTAGGAGTGATTTTTTAAAGACTACAATTAGAATTTTATTTAATTTTGAAGTAATATGAGTTTTTGAATTTTTCGAGCTAAATTTCGAAAATATTTTAGCATAAAAATGTATTGAAAAATTTATAAATTAATAAAAATGTCTTTGCAATGATAGATATTTAATTGTTCTGCACAATTTTTCTGAATGTTGGCAATTTTTTAAAGATATTTCTTGTTTAATTTTGATTAATATATAACATTGTTTCTTTGCAATGTTAATCATTTCACTATTTCATCAAATATTTAATCGTGTGGTCTTCTTTCATTGTTGAATGTTGAAGACGCATTCTTTTTAATATTTGTGTAATTTGCAAGATAAAAATTTTCTCTTGCTCTATCAAGAAAAAAGACATTTAGAAAATAGTTGAACCACACACTTATGTTTTTAATGACATTCTGATGTTATAGAATTGTCTCGAGCAGAAAAAAAACTGTTAATTTATATGATAAATAAAACTTTAGTAAGACAATTAAAATATTATGATTTTATTGTCTGCCACCTTGGCGGGATCATGGACGTGAAATATCTAAACTATTTATATGCAATTAAATACAACCAATATTCACAGAGGATAGTACTTCAATAAATATAGCATTTATTGTCCATAGGCTACCGTATAAATATTTAAATTATTTTGATTATCAAAATACGTTACAAGAAATAATCTCTCAACAAATAATCCCTGTTCCTATGAAGCGAATTTGATGTCATCTAACAATTTCTTTTAAGTCTGAGGGGTCTTTATTTTATTATATATATATTTGATACGCCTTTATGTACATATAAATTCAGGCAGGAGAAAAAGCGACTACAATATTTATAAGGACTTTCAATATGTAATCTATATTGAAATTTGTTCCTTGGCAACAATCTGAAATTTTTTTCCTGTTCAAAATATTGCTGTGAAAGATTTTATTATCGAACCTTTTTATTTTACATTAGACAATTGATTCATGGGGAATATTCGTTTTCTTTAATTTATATTAGATCTTTTAAATATAACTGATATATCTTAATCCTACAACAATGTATTTTTAAATGTTAGATTATGATAGGTATTCAAATAGCGTTATTTTTGTAGCTTTATACTCATTCCTTTTATTGTAAATGCAAACCTTATTAATGAAGTCAAATTCCATGACATCACAAAATCATCAAAGGTTTAAGTATCTGGGTAATCTATCTTCTAACTGCACATTGACTTTCGCAATAAAGTTGCTATATTTTCTAATTTATCATATTAATTAATTAGACAATAATCAGAATTCTTCTTTTTTAGCTTTTAATAATAGATGAAATTTAAATCATTAAATATTTGATGAAATAACGAAAAGGGTTTGAGTTTCATTGCAACAATAAAACATATTACTGGACATTATGCAAACAACAACAACAACAACAACAAAAAAAACATTTTTTAAAACTTCTTAAGATTAGACGTTTAATTGTGTTGGGATGATTAAAAGTATATTGTTTTTGAATTTTAAATTAATTTTAAATTTCTTTTTATACAATATTTCTCTAAATTATTGTAGAGGAATGCCAAAAAATATTTTAATTTCCAATTAAGTATTTTTAAAGACTTAAAAAATAGCTCTTGTGTGTAAAATGTACATTCTCACTTTATTAAGTATTATTAAATAAAATGTCATTGTTCTGTGTGATTCTGATAAATCCAAAGTAATTAAATAGAAGAGAAAAGAAATCCCTTTATCTGCTGAAACATTGATGAGTGTCAATTTTATTTATGTAAAATTCATGAATCATAACGAGGCATAGGGCATTAATGAAAAAATTTACAATACTGAATCCAAGATTTCCACGAGTTTTTTCGATAAACTGGAAAAATCATAATCAGTAAAATCTATCATTTTAATCAAATGGATAACTTAAAAAAGGTTCAAATTAATTGCCCTCTCCCCCGCTAATAAAAAGTGCGTTAAAATTTTAGAATTAAGTATTTTCTTTGAGAATTTTTAAATTTAAATATCAGTGGCCTATAAAAGAAAATAGTTTGGGATAAAGTTATCTGCGAGATACTAATGATTGTATCGCTCCGATATCTCACCTGCCGTCTAAACAACAGTTTCACCACCCCTGAGAAATCTGGAGAAGATAAATACTATCGATCGCGCTCTTCAATGTAGTTCGCTAAGCAACGCTTTTGATCCCCCCCCCCCCCACACGCGACCGATCACTAACAGTGTGGAACAACCATCATACTCCTGGCTATTTGATGGGGAAAAGAAACCGCCTCTCATTACCGGAATTCTCCCCAATTTAAACTACGATGATATGTTTTCTGGATGGACTCATGATGACATCTTTAGATCGTAAATCTAAGAATTTAATATGGTAGAAGTAAAAATATAAAAAAGTTTTTTAAGAAAACACTTTTATTAGCGTACTGAAATGTCTAAAGTGATTTTTATTTTTATGAAATATCTAAAGAATATATCAACGATCGCAAGAACATAATTCGTTGTTAGAACTCTTCTATGTAAAGGGAAAGTTGATTGGTTCCTTGGAGTCAGCCGTTGATTTTCCTGATTTTGTTTTTGAAAAATTTCCTCATAAAATCACAAAATAGAGAAATTTTGAATCAATTTTTTGCATTGAGGGATGTTTTTAATTTTACCTAAAAAAACCTATGTCATTTGAAATATTTCTCAAAATAATTTGGAAAAATAAACAAAATATTCAAATTAAAAATAAATAGTTGAAAAATGCTGCAAATATCTTCGGACTTTCTATCAACTTTCTTTTGTAAATGGATAAATTCTACCATAAGTAGCATGCTGAATTACGATGTATTAAGCAATAAGACGACTTTTAAATGGTCAAATATAAAACATTTTAAAGTAAATGTGATGTGCATTTGAATGAAACAGAAAAACATAACAGCAATATTATATTCAGAATAAAATTTATTTCGAATTATTAGTCTTGAAAAAATATCGTAAATTTAAACTACTTTTAAATGTATCGAAATATTTTAGAATTGATCAGATGTTTGATATGTACTGAATATAAAAAATGTTGCATTTTATATTGAATGAAAAAGTGGTTCAAGGAAAAAAATAAATACATGAAGCAAAAAGAAATTTGCAACTTTTTAAATCCTAATCATTTGCCACATTTTTTTCTTTCTATTGTCAAATAAAATAGTCATTATTCTTTTCTGAATTCAATTTAAGTTTAAGGAAACACGGTATTAAGTTTAAAAAAAAGTCAACTTCCCTGTAATAGGCGTCTTATCGGTATTTTATTGGACATAACGTTTCTTATATGCAACGGAAGGTCAAATGAAAAACCTTTTAAAATAGAAAGAATCAATTGAAGCAAAGCAAAAAAATTGGGAATAAAAAAAGTAAGAAATCACACGAATTCAATTAATAAAAAGAATTTAATTATGAAATATTGTCATAAAATAATTGATGGATGTTATCAAATATAAAAATTAATGGTTAAATCCATTAAAGCTTTTGATAATTTGGGAATCATAGATGAAATTAAAGGGCATAAGTATTCTTTTATCCGATTAAAAAATGCTTTGAATAATTGCATTTTCTTTCATCATAAAAGTTTGAAAAAAAAACTGCCAGAAAGAATTGATAGAAAATGAATTTCTTTATTGACATTGCTGGACCAGACATGATATATAGATAATATGGGACATGGGATGCTACTTGTAAGAGAATGAAATTTCATAGATATGTTTATTAAGTCATGTATAATTTAAGTCATTGTACATGAATTGGTCTAAAATTTTGTTTTTTAATTTATTGCTTTAATTTTTTTTGATTGATTAAAAAAAATGAAACTTTAGAAATCCCCTGATTTTTAAACAGATTAATAATATAAAATTCATTTTATGAAATAAAATAATATAAATGATTAACCGCCAACTGAAAAGAATTATTATTAAATAGAAAATTATGTATTAAAAATGGAACATCAAATTCTGTTCCGTTTATTAATTTTGAATGAAATGAAAAATGTTATAAATATAAATATTTTTAAATATAACATTTTTCATATTTTTTCCCCTTACTTGTGATATATTAAAAAATAACAAAAAGAAGCATTTGTCAAATGCTCGTGAAAAATTTGTTAGAGATGTTTATATTAATTTTCAAATGCTCCTATTTCTAAAGGGCAAATAAAAAAAATTAATTTTTCTTCTGATTTAAAACATAAAATAAATTTAAAATTCGGAAACCAATTTAATTAAAAATAATATTTATTTTAAAACTTATGCATAGAAAAGGGAACAAAGGTGTTTCTTTTTTGTTTTCTGTACTTGTATTGAGTTACTGGAAGGAAGAATTGTTTATTTAGCAGGAAAACACCTGCGGGGAGTGAAATTTATAATTCAAAATTAACATGATTTTTATAACTCAAAGATAAAAAAAAAAGTGAAATATTACAGGAAGGAAGAAAAAGTTAAGTATAAGAATGCAAAAGAAAAGGATTTATTGATAGAATGACGATTGTAATAAATAAATAAATAAATAATTTGAAAGAAAAGAACATACTCGAATTTGATATTTCATGGTAAAAAAAAAATGAAATCCCTTAAGAGCAAAAGTCGGTTCGGTGTACTCAGCCCAAATTTATCGACATTGGGTTATAATTTTCCAATACTTTTGTGTTGACCTATAGATATGGAAGTTTAAGATTGAGCTTCATCTGTTCAGCCTACGTGTGCTCCATCAGATTTAGTTTAATTATATTAGAGTCCCTGTTTTTCCTCCATCAGATTTAAAAGAAGCATGCTGGTGATTCTGTTGCAACAAATGCCATATTTTTCGAAGGACTCATTTACACTTTAAATCCGAAATGGTCTGTAATTGAAGCCTAAAAAGTTCGTGCAATGGCAACTTGAAATAGACTTACATGGGAAAGAACAATTACTAAATACAACTTATGCCTGTGATAGTTTATACATACAAAACCAAAAAAAACTACTTTTTCATTTGACAATATGCCTCTGAAAAAGAGGCAAGAACTGGCCAAATCTCTGCTTTGATATTATTCGGATGAAACTAGTTCCTAACCTGCCACCAACTGATGTATCAGAATTCCTCCTCACTCTAAAACCAATTCATATGGGAGAAAGTACAATTCCCCTGTAAAGCCGACTTATCTTTGTACTTTTTTCAATACCATAGCAGATGCCGCAACCAATTGGTGGAATCAATTTTAGTCATCTTTCACCTTACATAATTTCCTGAATTGTATATTTATTTTATTAATGTTATATGAAGTCGGATGTTTACGAATCACGATTCCTTCTTTGAATGAATAGTCTTCGACTAATAAAGCTGCGAATCTTCTGTGTTGATATATTTTAAGCAAGACTGATGCAATGTATTCGAAACTGATTTATTGTCTTTCCAGAATAAAACAAAGCAATTCTTCTAATAACTCAATACAAGTTAGAATCACAGAAATAATCTGACCAGAGCGAAGAGTCTTCTTTCTGTCCCAATAGTAACTTCTTTTATGTGTGCAAAAACTTTGAGACACCAAGAAAACCATTCACATTGACATTACGACAAACAACGCTATTCAAGAGATCATACGATACATCAGCTATGAATCAATCTCACTCCTTCACAGTTGAAGTGTTCGAATCTGGGCTCCATTTCTGATCCATTAGAGAAGTTTTTGTTCCAAGACTGCACGTCCCCCCCCCCTTGTTGTGAAGGGATGGAGATCTACTCATTTCAGTAAAGAAATAAATCTCAGAAAAAAATTTCAAAACAATTTTTATTATTTTGTTAAGTCTAAGAGAGCTTAAATAAATATAAAGAATTTTCAAGTATTTTTCTCTAAGTTTATGGTGAGAAATATTTTTATGATAAATACAAACGTTTAATGTACATATACTGTTATTTAGAGAATAGCTCATTTTTAAAAAAAATATAAAACGGATGAAGTTATATGAAACTACATCTGATGGCTTATATTTTATTGTCTTCAAATGGTTTAATTTCGATGTTTTCAAATGGTAATTGTAAATTTTTTCATTTACATATCTTACGAAAATAGTTTTAATAAATTCCTTCAAAGAAATTAGGTAAGATAATTAATGGAAATATTTCGGTGGGCAAAATAGATTTTACAGAAATTTGAATGCAAACCTAGGGCATGCTATAGTCTCTTCGGATGTGATGATCCTCTGGCAGAATGTAGTTATGAGGATCATTAAGTTACACTTTTGAGACAAAACTGCATTAAATATCCTTCGAATAAGTGTTAAAAATTCATTTTCCTTAATATTGATTCATTCTTGGGTGTGCTGAGGATGTAAACCTAGGGCATGCTATAGACTCTTCGGATGTGATGATCCTCTGGCCGAATGTAGTTATGACCATCATTAAGTTACCCTTTTGAGACAAAACTGCATTAAATATCCTTCGAATAAGCGTTAAAAATTCATTTTCCTTAATATTGATTCATTCTTGGGTGTGGTGAGGATGCAAACCTAGGGCATGCTATAGTCTCTTTGGATGTGATGATCCTCTGGCCGAATGTAGTTATGAGGATCATTAAGTTGCACTTTTGAGACAAAACTGCATTAAATATTCTTCGAATAAGCGTTAAAAATTCCATTTTCCTTAATATTGATTCATTCTTGGGTGTGGTAAGGATTTGGGTGTGATAATAGGTTATATGCTCATAATTCAAAATGAACAAGGCCACCCCAATCTCTTGTATGATCACAAAATTGCGTGTTAGTCAATTAAACAAAATCAGATACAACACAATTAACATTTATCATCATAAAACATACACATAAGCTAATGAAAAAATATCAGACGTTAATATTTCATATAAGTTTGTAAAAAATGGATTAATTAAAATAAGGATTAAGATGAAATTCTCTAAATTAGATATAATAGGTTATTACTATAACAGATAGACTTCAAATCTTTCAATTTTTCGTCTCTTCATTATAAATGGAGTCATACAAAGCATTTTTTAATATGCGAATGATATAATAAAGTTAATACAGACGGAGTCTGGCAGAAAAAATTATCTGTATCAGTTAATTCAGCTAGTTAAGGTAAGTTTCTTATTATTTTGATATTAAATGAATTGAAGCAGAGCTTCTACCCATTAACCAATTTTAATATAAAATTTCAAGTATATGATTTTTTTTAATATTTCTAAATTCTTAAATCTTTTTTAATATTCTTAAAATCCTTTTTATTATAAATATCACTATTAACTACAAATCCAATCATCAGTAATTCCAGTCATTTCTGGGTAATAAATGAACTTTCATTTTTATATTTCTATGAA
>JAPMOR010098503.1:0-14784 GCA_026543865.1 Argiope aurantia
TTTTTTTTTTTTTTCATATTTTCCATATTATGAATAATAATATCCATTGATATTCCATATTATGAAATTTTTCATTAAATTATTTATTAAAATTCCAGTCTTGAATTTCATTCTTCTAAATAAAATTGTATGAAATGTACAAATTAAGCTCAAACTTAAGTGCATTAAACTTAGAACTTAAATAAATATTGTTTTCCATTTATTAGTATTTATATTTCTTTCAATTTTATTTTATGAGATATGGAAATCCTTCTAGGATTGTCTTTCCAGGTATCAGTTGAAGTTTCATTTACAGTCATTACAAATAAAATAATACGTACTCAGCATTTTCTGCACTATTTTATCTGCTGAAAATTTTATTCTCTTCAAGATTCCTCCAAAGGAAATTTTTACACATTTTAGTTGTACTATTGTTGGCCATACACATGTAAATTACTATCTGGAATCTGAATGAATAAAGTCTTAATATTTAAGATATTTAATTTGAATTATGGTTGTAAGGGAAAGAGGAAAAAGGAAAGTAAAATTTGCACAGAGTGCATTATATACAGAAACTATGAAACCGATACTATGATTATTTGTATCTAATGAAAAATAAGCATCCCTCAACTAATATCATAAAAGCTAAAAAACAAATTAATCTTTTTTTTTTTTTTTGCTACATTATTTACAAATTAAGTTTACTTCTCTTCTTCTGCAAGATTTATGTCTATATTAAAAGATATTTCACAATATATTCTTGTGTTAAAATCTCAACACAATTAGATAATTTTTTGCAATTTTTGTTCTTCTGGGAGGAAAAGCAACAACACTTCCAGCCTGATATAAAGTAATGTAAATGAGGCATTGAATTAATATATATGAGTGATTTCACATTATCAGTTCTTTCCTATTATTAATGATATAGTGCTATAGATAATGTAATGATATAGTTTGTAGACAATGTAATGAATCCTAAACTCTGTATCAGAATCTTTGGAAATCCAAGATCCAATCCAAAAAGATTTTTTTCAGATACAACATTAATATTATTTATGTAAAATTGTGATGTTTGAGGGGGGGGGAGGGCCAGGTATTTTGAAGCTTCATTTTTACTTATTTCTATCAGAAAGCAGTGTAACTGATTTTAACCTTCATTATAGAAAATGTTATAATCATCTGAAAACTTGACCTTAAAAGTTTGGTGAACCTTCATATTTCAGATCTCCCTGAACAAAAAAAAAAAAATTTAGAATTATGTATATTATGAACTACACAATAATTTAAAAACAACTTTAGATGGATAGATGAAATTTTGATTGCTAGATTTTTAAAAGTCTAGTAGAAAAGGACAGCTGATAAAAAAAAATAAGGTTATAATTTTGACAAATTTTTTAACTCTCGAAAGTATTTCTAACATTTCTTTTTCAAGTAAGTATTATCTTTTTCTTGAATCTTAAAGTATCGTGGAAAGGTGTTAGTTGTTTCAAAATAGTCTTGATAATCGCTATGTCTTTTGTCTGTAATGATGTTTTCCGAATTATTTTAAGTTAGGTTTATGTTTCATTTTGAATTGATATAATGATTATTTTAGTATGAATATTTTTAGATATTTTACAATGAATTATTTTCTATAAGAATGCGATGACAACTAAACCAGCACTCTTTCTCCGCTCTTCTATTTGTAGAATATTTGACAATGCATTTAACAGACATCGATTCATATAAACAATAGAAGTTCAATCGAATTTCACGCCAGGACCATGGCACTCCAGTCTCAAAGCCGAGACTCTGCCACTACAGTCTCATTGAATTACTATTGTAATATTTGCTCATACCTAATAATAATTTCACATCTGGAAATCGGAAATATTATTTTAAAGTCCAACATCTGTAGAAATAAAACGTTTCCTATAAGCATTTTACTCTTTTTATATTCATTAATTTTTTACTTTCTTTTCACTTTTATTACCGAAATTTCATAGCATTGTTTGAAAGATGGAAAAGTTGGTGATATAAACTATATAATAATTATTTTATAATTTATGAAAATATTATTTTGTTAATAGAATAAAAAATGACGATGTCTATAAAACTAATAAATAAAAATATCTTCAAATTTGGGGTGCACCAAATTGCCTTCTCAACAGAAATTTGACAGATGGGAAAGCATGGACTAAATGAATCAAACGAGTTTAACACTGCAATAAAATATCCGCCGTTGTGTTGAGTTTTTCTTGAGAAAACTTGTATTATACATGAAGCAGATTAATTTTATCAAAAGAAAACATAGTGTTAATATTATTGCAGTAACCAGATGCTGCTCAAAGTATAAGATAAAGCATTATTATTTATACTATTTCATATCTTGCTTTCTTTTTTAGGCCCACTTGGGGACATCTTTATTTTTAGAACCTGTGCATAAAATCATGTTTATTGATTCATTTGTTAAATATCTCTCCATTACTCATCATCACTCATTCCATCTTGGTGAATCAGAACTTGTTTGCCAATTCATTATTTTCAATTGAATTATTAAAAATATATTAAACTAATTTCATGTAATTGCCCCAATAATAGTTCTGGACATTCTTCTCTGCCTGAAAAAAAGTTGTCTTAAAGGTTCTTTACATTTTATTTTTATAGGCTGAATATTGGGAAGTTTACATATCTGCACCTCTGAGGCAAAGGAGAATTTAGGTATCCGTTAAGTAGAGGACTACCCTAGTAGCACACTATATTGTATGACATGAAATAATATTTGCAATATTATATGATATCGAATAATATAATATTGAACAATAGGCAGGCTGTACTATGGAAAATATTTTCAATTTTTAAATCTTAAAAATTGAGAATTATTGAAATGAATTCATTATTAATTTCAAATTAATTCAGCTTAACTTATTAAGTATATACAAAGGTGGATTTAGAAATCCATGGATAATTCTGTGGGAAATATATTTTTCATATTTTATCCCTTAAAAAATAAACACTCAATTGAAATTATTTTATTTGCTATTCTTAATTATTAAGTTTTATCTTCTTCACAATAATCCCTATTAATCGCAGTCAATCTTTAATTTTCCTAAAAGTTTTGCCACTCACATCTTCAATGTTGATTTTATCTAAACTCCACTTTACTGTGCTTGTCTTGAAAAAAATCATCAGAGATATTTGTGGAATTCCATGATCGCAAAGAAGTGTCAGTCAAGGTTTTAGAGAATTTCAGTTGTAGTCACTGACTTCTTAAACTCCCATTCTTATTTTTTTCACCATATTTTCAACTGTGATTTGGAATCGCTCAAAGTTTGGAATCGCTTCAAATCGACTAAAAAATGGATTGCTTTCTTTGATAGTATAAAGACTTCCAGAGATGAAATAAAATGATCAACTATAAGTGTAAATATAACTCATCTAAAATATTCTTCAGCAATATTTGTAAGAACGCTTTATCTAGTTGTTTGCTTGCTGTATTTTATTATTTTTATAGAAACTTTTGTCTCATTATTGTAATCACCAAAAAATTCTAACTCGAGATTTTTAATCTCTGAGATTGAAAAGCACATTTTTAGAAAATTTCCGTCTTTCTTTCTGTGACTAAGATAACTCAAAATCTTTTATACGGCTTTTGCACCAAATTTGTGGATTTCTATCAAATTTTGAGCAAATTCTGCTCAAAGAAAGTCTGTCTATCCTGCTCTTCGAATATAAGTTAACACAATTATTACAAAAAGAAGAGACTAGATGAATAAAATTCGGTACATAGATTTAGCATCTATAATATAGATAGATAGATCAAATCCAACAATAAATTAACCACCTGTTAGTCTGTACTTTCAGAAACATGTAAAAGTGATAACTTAAAAGCACTGTGTTGTGAGCTAGATTTACGCCTTAGAAAACAAATGCTTTCTTTACATTATTATCTTAAAATTCAGTCTCATACTAGCCAGCCATATTAAGATTTTAAACTTCGACATTTTTTCTTTGTTTGCAAGAAGTTAGAAAGAATTTTGAGCCTATATTTTTTACCAGGATACACACTGTTTTATCAGAACTAAGCATGAACCGTCTAGAAATATCCCCACATCGTTTAACAGTATTCCTCCTTGGAAAATCCAACCTTTTATTTTCTTAATCCTTTTGAAAATTTCAGCAAATCGGACACAGCAGATATTGCTTATCAACAATTATTCTTTGAGGTCTCATTACCAATCTTTCATTCCTGTTTACACTGATAGATCTCATGCCTCATTTGCTGTGGTTTTTCCAGATAAAATTTCATGTTTTCAACTTCATTCATGCTCCACTTTTACTGCTGAATTCACTACAGTTTTGCATGCTTTATTAGAGATTTTAAATAGACGTAGTGAAAGCTATATTATTTACGCTGATTCTTTAAATGTTTTACAGTCTTTAAAATTACATCAAAATCATACTCATCCAATTATTTTTCAGATTTTAAACTTGTACTATAAAATTTTCTCTCAAGGCTTTACAGTTTTGTTCTGCTGGATACCATCCCATGTGGGAATACAAGGTAATAAGCAGGCTGATAGGAGTGGCAAATCCGCAACTTATTTTTTTAAAACACCCATACCTGCATGCGATTTGAAGAAATACGCTGCAGAAAACGCTGACTTTATATCAACTGGCAAAATGAATGGGACTAGGGAATTCTAAACAAACTTCATACTTGTAAGCCTTTCATAGAAAATTAGCCTTTTTTAAATAATTGAAAACATGACACAGTTTTAACTCGTCTGAGAATCGCTCACACTAGGTTCATACATAAACATCTATTATTAAATCATCAATTGCCAATGTATTCACATTGTAACTGTGAAGCAACAGTTTAGCATATCCTTAGTGAATGTCCATATTTTAATGCTCAGGCCTTGTTTTACTTCAAAATAAATGCAGTAAATTTGCTATTGTTGCTTGGCAGAGACCCACATGAGAACTTTTTTGTCTATTTAAAATCTATAGGATTTTTTTCCTTCATTTGAACTCACTATCATGGTTTCGTTATGACTTTTTGTAATTTATCATCGTTTTACAATTGTTATTTTTATATAATTTTAATAGAAACTGTTTTTGTTAAACTTTGAAATAGAAATAAACTTGTTTGGTGCAGTATGACCTTCATATTGGTTCTTGTGCCATAAAACTTCAAACCAAACCAAAAACACTGTGACTTGTATATAGCAAATATGGTATTTGATTTTGTAACTATGAATGCAGTTTTGTGTCAAATTTTTGTTCTAATCGGATAGGGAAAACGCATCTAAAACACAAATTCGATTTACGGATATTATTAACCATATGGCAGGAATTAATTGCCGGAAAAATTCCCCGATAATCGCACGATAGATGCATTAAAAATGTTGCATTCACACCGAATTTAATATTTCCCCAAACTATTATACACCAACGGCATGCAAGATTTTCTCTGAAATGGTACCTTTATTAGAGAGTATGCGAGAAAGTTTTGGGGAGACCACTTCGGTTGGTTAATAACATGAGATACTTTTATAGTCTTTGAAAATGTCTTTTCTTTTCTTTTTTACGTTTTTCAATTTCTCAATCCGATCTTACAATTTACGACTCGTCTATGCCATTTTATAAGGTTTCATAGTTAAAAAAAAGATATATATCATCTCAAGAGCAAAAACAAAAGCCCCCTGTTCTCATAGCAATAATGTAAATGCACATACTTCAAAGCTTGTGTTTTTATTGATAAATACTGCAATATTTCTACTTTTTAGAACTGAAAATATCACGTTTTAAGAAAACAAATTATATTCTACACTCATGTCCATAAATTAAGGATAATTCCGAGTCACGCGGAAATCGAACCCTAATATACATTTATCACCCGTAAAATGACTACGCGTCTTCAAAGAAAGCCGCCAGATGACTCCGATAGTACTTCACAATGACGAGAGTGATGTATAAGGAATAAAGGCAAAGAAATAAAATTGTTCTCAAACGCTTCACAAGCCTTTCAGTGCAATAATCGCATAGTTATGACACAAAGGACGCATTTGGATGATTTTTTACATGGTAGAATTATCGGCCGTCTGGAATGTAGGTGTACCCAGCTGGAAGTATCCGAGGAACTTGGAATCGCCCAGAGTATTATCTCCAGGCTTTGGCAAAGATTCCAAGATTATGGTAATGTGAGTAGACGTTATAGCACAGGTCGTCCCGGAGTTACAACGCCAAATGAGGACCGGTATTTGGCAGTTACTGCCAAAAAAAAACAGACAGTGAAGAGCATCAGACCTGTCTCGCAGCTCTCTTCAGCCACTGGTACGATAATTTCATGGCAGACCGTGTACAGACGTTTAGGACAGATTAGTCTGTATACTCGTAGACCTGTCAGACGTGTTCCACTTACTGCAACTCACTGTCGTCTGCGATTAGCCTGGAGTAGAGAGCATGCATTGTGAACACCGCAACAGTAGGCTTTGTGATGTTTTTCGACGAGTCCAGGTTTAGTTTACAGTCTGCTTCTCGCCGGACTTTCATATGGAGAATGCCAGGTACCCGTTACCAACAAGAGAACATCATTGAACGACGCCGTTTCGGGAGGAATTATTCCGGGTTCCAGAACTGACCTGCATGTTCAAATTGGAACCATGACAGGCCAAATCTATCGAGACGTCATTCTGAAACAACATGTACGTTTGTTTCGGGGCGCCATGGGTGCAGAATTTGTGTTTATGGATGACAACGCCCGTCATCACCGTGCAAACATCGTAAACGAATGCTTTCGATTGGAGGATATCACCCGTATGGACTGGCCAGCATTCTCACCTGACTTGAATCCAGTAGAGCATGTGTGGGACATGCTTGGCCGACGAGTTGCAGCCCGTCAACCACTTCCTACATATCTATCGGAACTTCGGAGAGCATTACTTGATGAGTGGTGTAATATTCCCAAAGATCAGATCGATAATATGATACTCAGCATGCCTAGGCATTGTACTGTATTGCATCATCTGGGAGACATACTACGTATTAACCATCATACAAACCATGTAATATTGTTTTTTGTAACTGTCCTTTTGTAGCTTTTTTTTTTGTAATTTGCTCCAGGGAGCAAAAAATTGCAATTTTTATTAATGATATCAAACATATAGTATCTTTTTTGCTTCTTTTAGTCTAGTTGAATTCACTAAGAAATTCACAAGAATTAAAATATGAAAACAATATTGTTACGAAATTTTTACCGGGGTTCGTTTGGATAGTGGAAGTGATATAGTGTAAAGAACGCTCAATCAGCAGTAGAAAAAGAAACAACGTCGTTTATTTACACGAAGACACACAGGACAGCACAAAAGCGACAGCTATATACAGCACAGAGACAACTATCTTCAACCGAGACGTGTAGCATACAAAGCAGCATACAACCAGAATCTACTGCAGACAGTAGCGCACAGCTCAGTTCAGCACGAGATTGACTCCGTCGCTTCCGACTACTACTTCGACGACTCCGTCTACTCTGTCTTCGACTTCTCCGACTCTCGACTCCTTCTGACTGACTTCGTCTGGCAGCTGCAGCCCCTTTTATAGGTTTCAGGAGGCGGGGCTAGAAGCCTCTCAACCAAGCAGGAACGTTCGAGGCGTATCTCGGTTCCTACTGGAATCGGATCGGGAAAATTCTCGAAGTTTCGGGTATTATCTATTTTGGCACCAAAGTTGCTAAATTCGTCGCCAAGTCACCAAATGGTCGCCAAGTTCTGGGACCCCCGATGTGACACACGGACTCCGTCCATTACCGATGACTTTAAAACAGTCTTTCTGATAGTGGAACAAACTATGCTGGGAAGCCGAATTGCAGGTTTGTAACAATATATTGCATTTCACGTAATAATAAAAATTTAGGCAACTGCAAAGAAACGTTGAGTTGAAAGGAATCGTCACCAAATGATTAAAAAAATTTTTTAATTTTGTTTCCAAATGAATAAACGTATAAAAAATGCTGCTCCTATTATAAAGTATTAGGATTAAAGATGCTCTAATTGAATTTTTAAAACCGTTATTAAATAAATTAAATTGTAACTTATTGCTTATTTGTAATATATTAGAATGATTATTTATCTGATTATGTTATATTCCTTTTGTCAGCTTCTGTAAAGCAATGATTTTTATTGGGAGCTTACACATTTTTTAAATAAATTTTGGTTATTCATATTATCGCAAAGCAATTAATTCATTTTATTTGTAGTAATAAAATTAGCTAATAATTAAGGGTTGAATTTCCAAGAATTTTTTAATACAGTTATTTATTTCGATATATATTTCTAATTAATTTGAAATTACTCAAAAACACACTAACTAAAATTAATCAAAACAATTAAAGCGTACACAAATCAGGTATTATTCAATGCACCAAATTGAAAATTAAAGGATATCGTTGCGTTGATCAAAAGATTTCAGAATGTAACCTCAGAAAACAAATATTTATATTAACCGGACAGAATCAAGGGATCTGTGGCGGTTTGGGATGAGCGAAGATAGAAAAGGGGACCTTGTGGTTCGCAGTCCAGTAACATGACCACAATACAAAAGCAATTGCTCGTGTAGTGTAGCTGTTAACTGGCTTATAAGCTTTCGCCACAGACTCTCCCTCCAGTGAGTCGGAGGTGAGACGAACGATATGACTGTTGAGTGGTGATGTATTATTTATTAGCTGTTGATTCTAATGCACCTGTACCCATTTGATTAGCGCCAAGCGTTATGGCGAGCGTATGTGAGTGATTACTGTTTCGCCAAGTGAGTCCGACGGCTTTGTCTTACTGTGACCTTTTTGTGTTGCTGCGTCAAGTTAGTCTGACGACTTTGGTTTGCTGTGGGTAGATGGCGCCACAACAGCTGTATGAAAGTTGAAAAATCATCGTCCGAGGTTACCAATATGGCGGATTTGGTATGAGCGAGGATAGAACCTGGTACCTTGGGTTTCGCAGCCCAGTAACATGACCACGATACAAAAGCAATTGCTCGGGTACCGTAGCTGTTAACTGGTTTATAAGCTTTTCACTACAGATCCAAAAAGGGGGGGAGGCATTCAACCAGATTCTATGGACGCAAAAATAAGGATAACGTGTATTTACGATGATTGTTAAAGTGAAAAGAAAAAAAAGAATTTAATTACTGTATAAATATATTAGAAAGAACACATTATTCATAACCTATTTAGCAATATATTTCTCTTCACACACAAAAATTAACTGCAAACTAATATTACTCATGCACTTAAAAATAAGATTATAATTTATTCATTCTTAGATAATAAGATATAAATCTTAATGTTTCCAAAATAAAATTAACAAAATTTGCAATTATTTCTGTAGAATCTATCTTTTAAACAGTCTTTAATCTATCTTTTATCAGACACATTCCATTGAGTCACAATCAAAAACCAATGACATAACACTGAACATTATTTCAGATATGACATAAAGATATAACCATAACTAGTTAAAAAAAATATTAACCTGTGAGTGCAAAATACTCAATAGAATTCATAATTTTCCTATAGACAAAAAAAAAAAAAAAAAAAAAAAAAAAAAAAAAAGATTTTCATCATCACATGGACATAAGATTGGGTGCTCGCTTCAAGAAGACTGACTAATCCCCCACTAGGACAAGGACAAGAAATAATAGGACAAGAAAGTAGGGAGTTGATTAGTCTATATCTGAAAAGTTTTTTTTTTTCTTCTCTCCATCTCAACAAGTTATCTCCAAGTCCCATCGTAGAATCTCCAAATTCCACTGGTTCCCTTTGAATTTTCTACCTTAAATTATATCACTCTTTTGTCTCAGCACCAACTTCCATCACTTTGATTAAAGTACTTTAATTTTTGCAAGTTTTGACGAAAGACCAGCAACACTGCACGGAATTTCTTTGAAGACATGTTTATCGAGGAGAAGAAAGTAGCAAGTAGACAATTTCCCGAAATACTCAGATCACGGGTAGGAAAACATCGATCGAGATTCAGGTGGTTTCCTGAAATTTCAGACTACAAACAAGTATCTTCATCTAAGAAATTTAGATCAGGCAGAGATTTCGCGGATGCAATAAGCAGCTAAGTCATTCAAGAATCTATGGAAAGATATTTCCTCGGGTTTGCTCTAAGGACTTTAGTCGAAAAACACGGCAGCATATTTTCGAGGTAGCACTGGACTACTTCGCGTAACGAGCCTAATAGCACTTCCTCCTGTAGAAACTGCATAAAATATGGTTGTCGAATGAATAGCACATGACCCCTACACTCTTTCCTCGTAGGGATGACTTATATTTTACGAGCGGTTATTACGTAACCAATATCATAAAGTCACAAATACCAGTGATCAATACTTTTCAAAAAGGGGTGTGATGCAAATCCTTAATACGATCTTGGTGATATTTCGATTACAGGTATTGGATCACGATAGAAAGTAACAATCGATACGATATCACAGAAATTTAACGGAGTGGTGACTTTACTGGAAAGTAACAATCGATACGATCTGTCCAATGGAAGCTCTCGAACGAAACAGAAAAGGAGAAATCTGTGAATGGCATGAAAAGTGAACGGACCGGTTATTCTTGGAATTATCGTATCATTGAATTGCATATCACTGAAATTTACCGGAGTGGTGACTTCACTGGAAAGTGTGAAGTCGCCGCTCCACTTCCGATATTCGCATTTGATGCATTATTCCATACAAATCATTTTTAATTGCTGTGACTTGACTTTGCATATACTCTGTTTACTGCTGGCACCATCTATTGGTAGAATATAGAACTAAATTAAACAATTTAAAGAAATGACATATATATTTAATTCAAATTTTTCAGAAAATGGTTTACTCCAATAAAGAAATTAAATATATAGTTTTGAAAAAAAAAATCAAATTTAAGAAGTAGGCTGAAATAGATAAATTAATTCAATCACACGTTACTTCAATTAGTAAATTAAGTATTAATTATAATTAATAAATTTTATATTTAATATTAAGTAATAATTTTTAATTAATAATATGATTGAAATAACAGATATTTCGAACAAATATTTAAAAATAACAATAGCAAATTATTTGTTATTCAAAAAATCGTGGATTATGCATCTCTATTTCCTCCACGCTTGAGGCAAAAAATGAACGACAGCGAAGTTTCATTAATTTTGGAGCCAATCCACATTACTACTGTCCCAGCGAAATCAAGGACAATTCGTTGAATTTGACACTCTCTAGAAATCGACCAGACCATGTCAATTTAAATGAGTACAATCACAGCGCATCTTATAAAAGCATCAGGCTGATGTGAACTGCGCTGTGATTGGACTCTTAAAGGTTGACATGATCTTGCCGATGTCTCGATTTGGTGCTTTTGTTTACATTACACTTCGGGATCGACATGCTAAGCTTTGCTCTGAGTATAATATATTCTGGTTATCATATAAAAATATTCTGTGTGTACTTTGCTAAATTATCAAAACAATTTTATACACACTGAACACAAAATAGGTAGACCGAATTAAAAGAAAGGTAGAAATTTTGTATGAGTGAAATAATAATGCAAGAAGCAATGAAAAACTAATCAACTTTTTGTATGATTCTTTATTATGAAGTATAAGCAAAATGACATAGAAAAATCTTTTTAAATGCGAGTTAATATTTTTATTGTGCATTTTACATTTTAAAGTTAACTGAATAATCTGAACATGTATTTTCTCCCCTATATTTAGATAATGTTAGAGAATTATTGGAGCAAGTGTCATCAGTTGTCAGGAAATTTTTTATATCTCATTCTGAAAGGATATTCTCTAAATATTTTGCAATGATGCTCAGATGATTGTATATATCATTTTCTTTCATTTATTAAATAATTATGAATTTCAATAGTAAATAAAATACAAAAAATGATATGTTTGAAGAAAACTTTAGTTTTCAGTTGTATATTAACCACATGCTAACAATTGCCAAGGGTCATTGCTCATAAATTCTTTCACAATTAAATCATAACTATATTCATCAACAGCATGCATTTCATATCCAAATACTTAATTTATATATGTAGTTTATTCAATAATTTATAAATAAATATTTTTTATATATTATGCAGTTATTTCATCATAACATTATTTTTGATTTATTTAAAAAAATGCATCTTTTATTTTTTATAAATAATAAATATAAAAGTTATTTAAAGGCTGTTTATAACATATATAGTTATTTGTCTTATAATAAAAATGTGAATACAGATCTTGAAAATTTTAATATTAAAATTTGAAATGGTTCTCAGGAAGAAACTTTGACAATAAATGTATGTCAATGAATATTTTAACATATTTATCATATATATTTGGTAAAGAAGATTCAGATTTATATATAATTTTACAGTTATTTTTTGTATATAATTTTACATGGTTAGTATGATTTTTAATAGCCAATCTAATCTTGCAAAATGATTATTATATCATACGGGTTCAAAGAAACTTGCTAGAAACTCACAGTATGCATTATGGGAAACATCTAGTTCATCCCTACTTATTTTACACAAGTTCAAAAAAGAGATTTTAGAATCAGTCAAATCAATAACTCCATTTGCTAATTCAGTTATCTCTGAGTCTTTAAAATGGTTCTGACTTAAATTTTATATGAATCTCTTCTGTTTTTAGATTAATTTTAACAATAATTATATCCTACTTTTCAATGAATTCTAATTTTATTTTTGCATAGCATTGTGAAAAATAAAAAGCAATATTTATAATTTAGTTTTCCATTTTATTTTTAGCTATTTTATTTATGACAATTTTTACGATGCATTATTTCCTCTTGCTTCATCGAGTATAATGCATTGTAATCAGGTCATTTTATAATAATTTTAATCAAAAATTTTCTTTTATTGTTAAGTTGTGATGTTTGCATTTACTTTAACAGCATTTATGTACTTTTCATTGCCCTGTAGCTTTATTTATACATAATATTCAATCTAAAGATCAATATTTAGTTTTGTTTACCTCCAATCATTCATAACAAATTTATTTGTTACTATGCAAATTTCTTTCTAATTCAACAAAATATAATATATAATGGTTACCTGATTGACAATGATTTTATTAAAAAGTCATCTTCTGTCTTTAGATTTTGAGCCACTTATTTATTTTTCATTTGGTTTCTATAATATAATTTTGTTTGTTTTTTCAGTGATTTTATCTCTGTTTTCTAAATATCTCATGTTCAAAAATTGATGCAATATTGCAGTATTAATGTTTGATAATATTCAACTTGAAAGTATTGGATAAGAAAGTGGAAGATTTGCTAAGGAAGAAAATCCAGCTGGCAGCCATGGCAAACTAGATGATATGTTCATTTGTGATAGCAATTATTTGCATGCATCACAGCTGTGATAGATCTTCTTGAATGGATATGCCAATAAATTATTCATAAGTATCTTAGTGCAATATTGATTTTCATTTTGTATTATCTGTGATCCCCCTTCCACAAAATTTTTTTTAAATAGTAGCATAATTATTAATACTTTTATGTGTATATTCAGTTTTGATATATTTACAATAGAAAATTGAAATGCTGTTATTTTATTCTTTAAAACTAATTTAAAAAAATGTCAAGTATGTAAATATTTTGAGCTACACCTGCAAATTTTTTAACTTTTTTTTTTAATTTTTCTATTTTTAAATTTAGGTTATTTAATTTGTATTATATGGATTTTAAATGTATTTTTATTTCATATATAAATTGATATTTTCAAAAAATAGAATAAATGCCTTAATTCTGAGTTGATTATAAATGCATTTTAACATTGAGTATTAAGAAAACGAATTTGAATATGAAATAATTATTCATATTTATTAGTTAATGAATATTAATTATTCTAATCAATATTTCGCTTTAATATTTAACTTAGCAAAAATTATAAGAAACACACAATTGAAATGCCTACCATAAGAAGTTCATTTAATTCTATTTTTTAAAGTTATTAAATATGTATTTTAATATGAAACTATTTTTAATGCATTCTGGAAATTTTGACTCGAAAAATCTGTACTACTGTTGTTGTTTTTTTAAATTTTTATTACTAAATAGAATTTACAATGAGAAGGTATAGCTTTCGAAAGATAAAAATATAAATACTGCTTACTGATACACGTTTTCCCCTTTGCTTTCCATGTAGAAGAACTTAAATGATTATCCTACTTTATATAGTATAAAAGTAATCCTGAAATCCTAACTCAATTTCATGGTCATCTACTCCAATTTAATTCCTTTCCCTTTCAATATGGGTTTCCTGTTACTCTCTTTATTAATTTTCTTATCTTTTATTTTCTACGGATTAGGTACCACAGTGTAAAATTATTACTAAAATTTCGTCTTTCTCAGCTGATTATCTTTTTCTGTAGTTGAAAGGCTAAATTATTACTTTGAACAACTGGTCTCCGAAGGCGGTTCGTTTCTTTTAAGCTAAAAGAATATCTATCAGTTTTTTGTTTATGTAATGAAAAGGATTAATTTTGAATAATATTTACCTCAAACGTCGAATTCTGATGCAATAGTGTGATTCTTCTTTTCTGCTTGAATCAAAGATGCCAATAATGAGGGGATTCCCCCCACACACACATTTCCATCGAACATGTCATTGCTGAAGGCGAGTATCTCGATTTGAAAAATGTGAGATCACTTAAATTGATGAGAATAATATTAATATTTTTTTTTCTAAATTAATAGAAACATTCAAAATTCAATAGATTATAAATGGTGATTGAATATTTAAGTAAAGATTCTTTG
>JAPMOR010098503.1:14884-34539 GCA_026543865.1 Argiope aurantia
TTTTTTTTTTCTTAAATAGTTGAGAATTGTTTGTGGAATAGTATGATTCAGTTGTCTCCGTTATTTATTCAAACTGATATTATCAAAGAAATACAGACAAATTTTCGCAGTTTAAAATAAGAAAAGTGACATTTTGATATTTTTATGTCTTTTGATATCTGTTTCTATGTTTGTTAAATTTTATTTTCAGATTTTTTTTTTGTATTATATTAAAAGTATAAATTTATTGCGACTTATTATGCACTTTTGTACCTCCCTCTAAAATTGAATTTAATTTTGTTTGTTATTTTAAATTAATATTTCTTTATCAGAAGGTATGCTAGATTATAGAATATGCCATTCGAGTTCTTGAAAGCTGATATTGTTTATTTCAGTTCGAAATTCAGAAAGGATATAAAAATTTCCCATAATAGTTATCTGTTTATAATAAAATTTATTATAATTCATAAAAGAATTGAGTGATTTATGAAGTCAAGACCATTTTTACTTACTAGTATAACAAAGTATGCAAAGAGAAATTATTGTAATCGTCAAAAATACAACTCGAGATTTTAACTAATCTCAGTATCTTAGTTTTAATTAGTTTCCTGAGTCCATAAAGCACAGTTTGGGAACTATGTCTGTTCATAAATCTGTGAACACAATAACTCAAAAACGTCTTTAGCAAGACAAATTAAAATTTGGTTGCATGTTCTTTCAACAAATTTGATGATTTCTATCAAATCCATTGATGAATGAAATCCATTGATGTGAAATTTGTCTATTTGGTTATTCGAATACAAATGAATATGATAGACAGTAAATAGCTATACGAATAAAATCGGTATAAAAATTTAACATTTAAATTAGATACTTGTCGAATTTTGAATTAAATCCGTCAACGAGTTGAATGTTAGTTGATCCGTACGCGATAATATAAAAACACAACGACTTTAGATAAATGAGAGTTGACATATGATCGTGATATTAAAAATGCCTTCTGCGTTAGATTTTGATTTCAGTTGGTTGAAAAAAGGGTATTCGCAATACATATTTGGTTTTCTTCACCGTACTGTGAAGCACAAAACTCATATGCCATTGTGTAAAAATAAAAATCTGTGCATTTGTGGCATTGACGGTATTGTCCAATGCCCATGATTTTATTTGGGGAGGGAGGTGATGCCTTTATTACAGAGTATACTCGAAAGTTATATTTATTCATTACTTTTATACAGTAATTTTCGTATTTCGAATATTCAATTGTACATAATTAGACTGATTTTATATAGAAGAAACCCGTCATTCGAAATAATAAATCTACTTTGAGCAATGAATTGCTTTGCGGTTTTTCAACAACGACTTTGCTTTTTCTTTCAGCCTTACTCAAGTGTATTTAAATTTTTTAGCATGAAGCATTTCGCTCATTGAATTTTTGGGGCCATTCTTTTTTTCTTTCAGTACAACAAATTTTACATTATAACTTAGTGAATAAATTTTTAAAGAAAAGTTTCATATGATGCTTTCAAACGTTTTTGTTTGGCTTTAATGCGTTGAAATGGAAATTGACATTAATACCCATTTTTAAAATCTTATTTTTCATCTAATTTTCACCAAGCTTTTAAATTATTAATAAAATTTTTTTGCCAAATTTAAATAACAGATCATATATTACCATATAGGAATGTTGTTATTTGTCAAATGCTATTCATTAATAGAGATGATAATGTTTTAAATCTTCATTTCATACCGAAATAACGGAACATACTAAGCAACCAATAACAAAGAACACTTTTTGAAACATTTTATTCATTTCGAAAATAATATTTCTTACGACATTCGGCTTAAAATTTTACGCCAATGATCTTGAGTATTGCATCTTCAGTATAAACCATCATGTTTATAGATTTTTTAGATTTGAATTTTTCATTATAAAACACGATTTGGAATTTTCTGAAGCAATACTAAGAGATTTTTTTCTTAGAATTTTAATTAAATTTGTAAAGAAGTTTGCACATTATATTTCTGAAAAGTTATTCATTCTTATTTTGAACTAAATCATTAGAAAGGAATTTTAGAGAAATATATATTCAAAAAACATCTTTAACTTGCAACTTGTTTTTACTAATCTACTTAATCATTAAGGGGATTACTAATCTACTAGTAGATTAAATATACTAGAAGATTATTTACTTATCTACTTAGCTTACTAATCTTCCAATCCAGTGTAATCTTATTTTTTCCAAAATAATTCTCGATAGTTTTAATTCATATTCTTTATTGAGATACATGGAAGATAAGCTAAAGTATTTTTGTTTTGGTCAATCATCAATTTCTCTTGAAAAATTATCATCACCTTCATTAGAAGCAAGCAAAATTGCTTTAATTTCTTCTTTAGTGATTTCATGCTTTCTTTTGTTCATAATGCAAAAATTACTTCGATAGCTTCAAAAATAGATTCAAAATACGTAAAATATAAAGCAACAATTCACGACTAAATAAAAATTTTCAGAATAGCACTTGAATAATGAATTTAGAATTTTTTTCTTATATGTAATCATTATATATATATATATATATATATATATATATATTGTTACGAAATTTTCTTTATCGGGGTTCGTTTGGATAGTGGGAGTGATATGGTGTAAAGAACGTTCAATCAGCAGGCAGAAATAGAATAAAAACAACGACGTTTATTTACACGAAGACACACAGGACAGCACAAAAGCGACAACTATATACAGCACAGAAGACTTTTATCTTCACCCGAGACGTGTAGCATACAACAGCACACACAGCAGCATACAACCAGAATCTACTGCAGACAGTAGTGCACAGCTCAGTTCAGCACGAGCTTGACTCCGTCGCTGCTCACCGTCGCTTACGACTCCTCCGCTCCATCTTCGGACTTCTCCGACTCTCGCTCGGAATACTGACTTCACTTCGCTGCTCTCGAACTCGGACTACTGGCTTTTCCGCTCCGTCTTCGGACTACTCCGTCGTCTCCTCGACTACTGGCTTCGTCGTCTCCCAACTCGGACTTGACTCTCTGGCAGCCGCAGCTCCTTTTATAGGTCTCAGGAGGCGGGGCTGGAAGCCTCTCAACCAATCAGGAACGTTCGAGGCGTATCTCGGTTCCTACTGGACGGATCGGGAAAATTCTCGAAGTTTCGGGTATTATCTATTTTGGCGCCAAAGTCGCCAAATTTGTCGCCAAGCTGTGGGACCTCCGACGCGCTAGTCCCATTCAGATGATTGTAAAACTTTCTTTCTATTGATGGAACAAACTATGCTGGGAATCCGAATTGCAGGTTTGTAACATTGCTCCCCTCTTCAAAGACTGACGTCCCGGCAGTCCTACTTCAATCCAACAGCTGGCGTAGGCTTCCGTATGATGTTATGATGATGCTTTAGGCGACTCTCAAAGATGACATAATTTACTAATTTGGCGGCGACTGAAGATCCATCCAAACCTTCTGAATGATTTTGACCCGGACCTCTTCGTCGTTTCGGATTGTACATCCAGACCTGATTCCGCTCCTTAAAATGCAGGATGTCCCATGGAGCCAAAAGCTGGATCGTAGTAGAGACCTCCGGAATGAATTCTTGCCAGGCTTTTCGGTTGGTCACTTTGAACTTCTTCCATCGAACCAATCGTAAATCAGGATGATCCAACGGTGCTTTCTGAAGTCCACTCGAAAGTCAGGTATTCGCCTTCGTCGCCAAAGCTTTCACGGGAATACGTCCACCTCTTCCCAGTCTGTTCTCGACACTCGAGAATTGTCCGCAACTCTCCACACTGGATCGTCTGAAGAGTATATCTGCCTTTACGGGAAGGGCTCTTCTGCTACAACACAACTTGACCGGATACACAGCAGATTCATCAGCTCCTATGTGCAAGACACTTCCATGTAGATCCACAGCAAAGATGAATTCTTGAAGGAAGTTGAGACCGTGACTACAGGGATCAGCGATTCCAGCCAGGAGATATCAAGAGGCTTGTAGAGAGGTAGTTCCTTTAATCTTTGGGACGAATCCAATCCAAACAGGGTCGCATCAACTCTTGCATCCATAGGCATCGAGCACGGGTCACCACCAACAGACCCGTCGGAAGGAAGTCCATCTTCTCCATCCCCAAGCGCCTGTACTTCCGGTTCCACTTCAGGGGTCTCATTTGGAGAAGACTGTTTCAGTTCCGCAATTGTTTGACATTCTCTCTGTTCGCTCCTCTCCTCATTAAACCTCGGCTCATCCTCTGGATGGCTAAGTTCCATTTCAGTGACACCGGTCTCCATTTGATCTTCAGGCTTTTCTTCCACTTGGCTCTCGCTGCTTCCTTCAATTTCTTCTGTGATAACTTGGATGTCTTCAGTTTTGTTAACTTTAACTTCTTCAACGCCTTTCTTTGATTCACTCTTCATTTCTTCCGTAAAGGCTTTCATTTCCTCCGTAAAGGCTTTCATTTTTCGCAAAAGTTTCTCTTGTCCAGCTTGCATCTCTTTCAAAAGTTTCTTTTGTCCAGCTTCCATAGATTTCTTCATCTCAACCAACAGAGCTAGTAACTCACCATTACCGCTATCAGCCATTTTTGCTTGGGATGTCGTCAGCACCATGCACTATTAACCACTACCCCACTTCTGACACCAAATGTTACGAAATTTTCTTTATCGGGGTTCGTTTGGATAGTGGGAGTGATATGGTGTAAAGAACGCTCAATCAGCAGGCAGAAGTAGAATAAAAACAACGACGTTTATTTACACGAAGACACACAGGACAGCACAAAAGCGACAACTATATACAGCACAGAAGACGTTTATCTTCACCCGAGACGTGTAGCATACAACAGCACACACAGCAGCATACAACCAGAATCTACTGCAGACAGTAGCGCACAGCTCAGTTCAGCACGAGCTTGACTCCGTCGCTGCTCACCGTCGCTTACGACTCCTCCGCTCCGTCTTCGGATTTCTCCGACTCTCGCTCGGAATACTGCCTTCATCGTCTCCCAACTCGGACTTGACTCTCTGGCAGCCGCAGCTCCTTTTATAGGTCTCAGGCGGCGGGGCTGGAAGCCTCTCAACCAATCAGGAACGTTCGAGGCGTATCTCGGTTCCTACTGGACGGATCGGGAAAATTCTCGAAGTTTCGGGTATTATCTATTTTGGCGCCAAAGTCGCCAACTCGCCAAATGGTCGCCAAGCTCTGACGCGCTAGTCCCATTCAGATGACTGTAAAACTTTCTTTCTCTTGATGGAACAAACTATGCTGGGAAGCCGAATTGCAAGTTTGTAACAATATATATATATATATATATATATATATATAATCAAAAATATAAGCATCATGAAAATATGTCTAAATTTAAATTATTTCGGAAACGAAACTAAAAAATTATTTCGGAATCAAACAAACAAAACTAAAAACTAAACATTGTATTTATTTGGTTTAATTTTGATTCTATTTTTCCCCCTTTTAACTTGGTATTTATTACTAATTAATCTCTCTCTATATATATAAACTGCGGGAGTTTGAAGTTTTTCGGGTCTTCCTATGTTATTTGAAACCGATAGTTTCTACTGATCATCTTTACTTTCGATAGCCCTTTTACAGAATAAGATGATGACTTGCTTTCGCAATAACAAAATTCACAATACATTTCACGAGAAAACTGCTTTGTAATTTGCCGCAGTGATAATCCAATAGTTTGCTATTATATCCTTACAAAGCCTGAAAAGAGGGTCTGGCATTTATCGGAAAAATAAAGAACGTGTCGGCATATCATTCATCGTTAAGAAAGAAGTGGAAAACATTTCTTTTAGTAAATAGCCAGAAAATCTTCCCTATTTTGAGCTAACAATACAGGAATATAGATACCAAAACATTTGAAACACAGTAATTACGCAAACCTATTGAGTGCCTACCCGACCCCTTCCGCCTTAAAGTACAGGAGAGTTGGCTGCGAAAAAGCCACTACCGTCAGAGATAAAACAGACATCCTACGATGCTGTAGCCGCTTTTCACATTGATCTCCCCTCCAAAGAAAACAGGTGCCCAAAATCGTCCCTCTTGAAATTCTCAAAGAGCCCCTTCCTCTAAAAACTGCTAATATTTAAACTGTGACGAATGGGCGAAATGAAAGCAACGCAATTATTATTTTTTAGTCTGTTTAACAAAATAATGAAGATCTTGCTAAATTTGTATATACGGATACATTTAGAATTTTTAGGAAAATTGTTCGATTTTGTTTCTTATCTGAAGCTTAGTGAGCGTTGCGCAAGTATAGAACAGTACTTCCAGGGCTGGTCATCTGGGGGGGGGGGGTGCTATGGACAAGGGACCAACATGATCAAGTGCTAAAATAATGTTATGAGCTGTAATAGCGGGATGGAAAGAAGAGAGGTAGAAATTAAACTGGAACAATCGATGGGCTTTGAAATGTACTAAGTTTACAGATATATGACACTTTAGTGCAAGTGTGCAACATATTATAAAGTACGGTCATTTACCTCACCTACTAGGTTATATCACATATATTACTTTGATAATTCATATTATAAAATGTTTTGTATTGTTAAATCTAGTCATATCCATGATAAGGAAGTATCCCTCTGGGTGGCAAGACTCAGTTTCCAAAAATAAAATTAGCTTTTCTTCTTTTGTGCAAAATTTCAAAAAGTCATGAGTATATCTGCTTTCTCGTCTACGAAGTAATACTGGTTGTGAAATTGCTTCGATTTCAGAAGTTACAATTCAAACTTCAACTGGCGAAGAACATTCCGCACAAACTACACAATATTGCAATGAAAGTGCAGAAACGGTGAAACTCTTTGAAGAACCCTATGTTTATACAAATATGATTGAATCATATAAAACGACGATGTCAATAACACATTTGATCAAGTTTATATAAGTGATTCAGGTTTGTTAACAAGCATTATAATTGATCACTTTAAAATGTTTTGTGTTAAAAACAGACCTGTACAATCACAAAAAAGTTTTTGCTAAGAATGCTGAAGGCAGATGATTTTCCATTATTTACTACTTTTTTAAAAAAAGTGCCAAATGATGAAATGCAGCTTCGCAGCTGATTGATTTAATCAAAAACACAAAACTCGTTTTTTTTTTTTTTTTTTTTTTTTTGCTATACATTATTTTTTAGAGAAAGTGAAAATTCTACACAATTTATAGGTATCTATAACAGTTGGAAAAAGTTATCAACTGTAATTCAAGATCATGAGCGTTCTATTTGTCATTTAATTCATTTATTGCTTGGAACAGTTTATTTCAAAAGAAAATTTAATAGGCGAATAGATAATTTTGTTAACACATTAATGCAAATGGAGAAAGATAGACATCTGACATATGCTTACAAATTATATATGGATTTTCCATTCAAAACTCAGTCATCTACAAGGATTGAAGTAAATCACAAAAAAGGAATCAGAATTAATACAGAAGACGTCTATCAAGATTCAGAAAATACTTGGAATATGTCAGCAAATGAAGATAAAAACAAAGAATATAAAGTGGTAAAAATTCATGAAAATTGCCCAATACCTAAGCATTGTTTGGAGAAATCTACGAATATGGCATGCGACTCATTATGTGGCCATCTTTATAAATGTTCTTGCCCAGATGATAATTTGTGCAAATATATCCAGAAAATTCATTCTACCTTTTTTTACAAATAAATCAATTTTAAAATCAAATGTTTTTTCAATAGAAAAAAAAATGAAGATAATATGACCATTTCTGCAAAAGAAATAAATATAAAATCCACAGAAAGACAAATCATTCAATGTCAAAATTTTTGTTCTGAATTAACCAAATTAATAGAAAATCCAGATGTTCAAGAACTAATGCTTAAAAATGTTATATCTACATAGAAATTTTTAGTAGAAAAATAAAAAGCAGCCTCAAGAAATGCTCTTCAATGCCTCATTATTCAGTGAATTCGATAAAGAAAATGACGACCCAGATGAAATTTTACAGAACTTCTCAAAAGAGAAATAAAAAAAAGTTTACGAAAAGCAAAAAAAATCTAACTGAAACTTCTAAAAAAAAAAGGAAAAATACCGACGATTTGATCATTAGCGATAAGAAAAAACGAATATCGGATGAAGGCAATAAGGGAAATAAAAGTGAAAAGTCCAATTCTGTAGAAAATTTTCCAATTAGTAGTAAGAATCAATCAATTTTGGAAGAAAATAGTGATACTTATTCTAATACTTTAACGGGTGATGTTTCAATAAAAAAAAAGGGTGATACTTCAAGCAAAAAATCTAATAATGTTTTTTTTTAACTAAACAAAATTATGAAGAACCCATGTGAAACAATTATTAAAATAAATAATGTAAACATTTCCATTTATATGCTGAAATCGCTTGACTTAAGTGTAACAGCAGAAGAAAAATATTTCAATCTCTTTCTCCATCTTTTAAGATAGGATGGTTATATGATGAAATCATTGATGCCCCCCCCCTTTTTTTCCCTTCAAATTAACTAAAGATTCAAAATCATGTAAAGCAATACGACTCAATTCATTCAACTTCACTCTTCCATAAAAAAGATATCTTGAATTTTCCAGTGATTCAGGATATACAGAAAATGAACTTTTTATTAATTCCGGCGAATTTAAATAATCATTGGATTCTTTTAATAGCTAATATAAAAGAAAAAATACTTGAATTATATGATTCATTAGGTCCAAATGTAAATGAAGATGCCTGCATATTAATTCGTGAATGGAGTGCATTAATAAAAAAACTACTGAACACAAAGGATCACTGGAAATTGATTACTCCACGTCATATGATTCAAAAACATAGCTACAACAGCGGAGTCTTCATTTTTTAAAATTTTTTTTGCATATCAAAAATACTATAATTTACAAGTCGATGAAAACTTTGATGCTACTAACTTTAGAGAACTCATCTTTGAAACTATTACAGAAAATTTTGAGTGCTAACATAATTTGAATTTATGTTTATGTGATAATATTTGCATATCTGTGCAAATGATGGGGACCAGGCCTAATTAATTTCTAATTGGGGACACCTCTGTGATGAATTTTCAAATTTGATTTTGACAATTCATCAGAAAAAGAAAAGAAAAAAAAAAGCGAACCAGAGCTTTCCACCTCCTGGGTCTGGTATGGAAGAGAAAGCAATTCATTTTATCTATCAAATAAACCTGTATCTATTAATCTCTCTTTCTCTCTATTTATATATAATCACAAATAGAAATGTTATGTGTTGCTAATCCATAGGCCAGACAATTTCACCAAGAGCTACTTAACTTGGACAAGTATTTTAAAGAAGTGAAACCCTAGGAGCGTTTTCTCATCCTTAGAAATTTTAATTTAAACAAAATTTTTGCGTTTTTCTGAAATAATTTGCGAAAATACTACAGGACAAAAAGAATTTTTATATCATAATACAATTCCTTAAAATTATCTTTTCAATAATACTTTATGTTGTTCTTAAATCATTTTCATTATTTTTATTATTATTTTATCGCAGTTTTTTTTTTCTCCATTGTTAATGATCAAAATAGAAAGATTTGGCATGTATGGTATACTACATAATAATATTGGTATATTATTTGGCTAAGGTATACATAGACATATTATATAAAATATGTTATCGAAATTTCTAGCAATCATTAATTTTAGTGAACGAATTGGTCACGAAAGTATTCTTTCTCTATCTCTATATATATTAGATAAAACTAATTAATATTAATCATATTTAAAGAAAAAAAATCGAAATGTTATAAATTTATTCTACATTGATGGTTAGTATATTTCATTTCTTTATAATTCAACTTTATTATGAAAATGAGTCATTCTAATATTTAGATGATAATAGTTAATATTTGTATGATTTGGAAAACTGAAAATAATAAAAATAATTATATTTTCACTTATTGTTTATATGATTCAAAAGGTGTGGATTTCATTCATTTGATTCATTAATTTGAACAAGCAAAAGAAAAGAGAATGTTGATTGCTTTTGACTAGTATTTCAAAAAAGTGTTGATAAACTGTTTTTTTTTAAAAATATTTTATTACTTTTTCATGACATTGCCATGAAAGGAAGGTCCTAAGATATTCCAGCTATCATTGTTGACAGTTATATACATGTGTATAAGGGTTATTGTTAAAAAATAATAACCATAAAAATGGAAGCATCAGCTTATTTTCTTTGATCAAACTGCAAATTAAGATTGTGGTAATAGGTAGGATCGACTATAAGAAGTTTGCGGTCCCTTTAGAAACCATATTAGTAAGTTGTTTTTTTTTTACACTTGCACCACAGGAGTTTTTTTTCCTCTCATACTTCTTTCTAAATTCATTAATCTAGAGTGAGTAAGAATAAAAAAATGCATAAATAAATGAGCAAAATTTAGAAAAAAAATTGTGGTTTATTTCTTTGACATATATATATTTGTATTTTTATTAAATGAATCTAGAATAATAAGCTTTTCTTTCTTTTAAGACTTATTCTTGCCATTTTGAGCTTTGAATCATTCTACAACTGTTTCAAAACCAAATTCAAATTCTGTCATAAAGGTATGCAGGTATGCTTTTTATCTTCCAGATTTTGTTTAAATAAATGTCAGAGAAGAATTGTGTACATAGAGAACATATAAAGTAAGCATATATAAATGAAAACATAGACAGCCAACTGCCTAAGATGCAAACTGAATATATTGAAAATAGTTATGATTCTTTACCAATTGTTTTAAACAATTAATAAAGAAAAATAAATAGCAGAAATACACAGTTAACAAGAAATAGACCTCAGAATGATATGTGTAAATTTCATGCCGTAAATGTTTAGTAATGTAAAATTATTTAGTTAAGGAACTCATTAAGACAGTTTCACAAAATATTTACTTTATAGCAACCTTTAATTCCAGCTAGTAGAAATAAAATTTATCTAATCTTATTATTTCATCGAAGCTTAGTTTTTATTGAGCTATTTTTGTTTCTATAAATTCTGTTGTATGATTTTGTATGGTATTTCTAAAGAAAGAAAAAGTGCCTTAATCCACTAAATCATTAGGCATGCTTTTTTTCATTATTTACACTTCTCTGCAAATAGCTAATTTATATTAATTTTTATATTTTTCTAAAAAATGTCTACATAAAATTTCCTTACATTTCAAAACTCACTATTACAAAATAATGCTTTATGCATTTTAAAATTCACTGGTTAAAATTAAATCAAATAAAATAATACATAAAATAAAATTAATGCACATTATGATGGTTTCAAATGCCATTCCTTTCTCTTCTTCCTTTTCGAATGTCTACAAATGTTTTTATTCAATAAAGAGGACACAAATTCTTTTTAAAAATTATTATTAAAATACATGATGAAAAAAGTTAATTTTTAACATGCATATTGTTTAGATGATCTTGAGATTTGTAATTATTATCAAACATGAAAAAGGAATTAAAACTATATTAATTAATAAAACTATATTATTAATAGTTTTATAATACTACTTAATATACAACTTAAGGAATATCACCAAATCTTTTGAGAAATGACAATGTTATCGAAATCACAATCTCATCTTTTATATAGGGAAAAATTATTATATATTTATAATTTTATTAAAAATTATTTTAATATATAAGCCATTAACTAAAGGAAGAACTTTATTTCTATTTGAAGGACCAATGATTTTGTTTAAAACAATACCAATGTAAAATGGTGAAGAATTTTTATCAGTAATTCACTTGAAAACATTTGTTTAAAATTTGCCAGAACTTTATCTGGATATTTGAAAAAGCCACTTTAATTCATAAGTATAACTTATAATACAAATCTTTTTGCACATACACATATTTATTATTTATAAAATGAATATAAGTATAGACGTTCTATTCAATATGAAATATTTGTTTCAAGGCAGATCATTAGCTAATTTAATCACAAATAAGAAATGACTTCTATAATATTTTAAAGTTAAACAGAGAATTAGTCAATAAAAGAATGAATAGGAAACCTATCTAAAATACTAAGAATTATTATAGTACAAAATCTTCATTTGAAGTGTTAAAAAATTAATCTTATACATTAATTTTCTTAATCTACTTAAAGGAATTAATATAAGAAACAAAAAGAAAGTGGAAAATTTATTTCTATTCTGATTTAATATCACAAGCACTATTCTACACAAATCATAAATAATGTGATGTTATTTTCAAATATTTCTAAATGCAGCAATTTCCTTTTATGAATAGTATGCAATTTCTTTTTTGATATTTATTCAAGTGATTATTTAGCAAGACAGTTTATAAAGGGACTATATTTAATATAACCAACATATTTCAATAACATTCATAATAATAAAATATAAGCATATAAAAATACTAAAAAGAAATAAAATATTCAATCATCGTTTCTAATATAAGATTTTTAAAAATTTTCAAAGCACCAAGAAAAAAGCTAAACACTCAATATCTGAATGCATTGTCAACTGAATTTCATGAAAAAAAGATTCCCTATTTAAAAAATCTATTTTAATAATTATTATATCTACACAATAACAGTATCATGAAGCAAAACTTCAAAAGTAAACTTTAAAAGTAATAAACAGTGCAGGATGTTTTTACAAATTTTAGTTAATTCTTTTAAAGATTGGTATGAAACAAGAATTACTATTTCTATATTCTATTGTCCAATACATATTTCATGAGAATGATGAATATTTAGAAATTACAGCAATTATTTTCTCTTTTTGTATGTTGAATTTCTTTTTCTGTTTTAAGAACTTTAAAATTAAAAATCTTTAAAATATAATTCTATGAACTCTTAAAAAATTCACTAATTCTGTTTATAGCACTAATTAAAATTATTAGCTAATCATATCTAAATTAAATACTAAGAATTATATGAATATTAATTGAGATAAAATAACAAAAATGCATAAAACAATGAGTTTGTCAAAAGGAGGTTAACAGAATTTAAAAGAGTGAACTGTTTGTAAAAAAATTCATAAATTAAATAACTCTTTCAGACAGGCACAAATTTAATGGAAAAATTTTAAATTATTACACAGTATTAAATATTACTTAAATAATAACTTTAATTGTTTTCTTAAAACCTTCTTGAAAGCCAGGAATACAATAGCTTTCAATACTTATTCTGACCTTACTGCTGTTTATCTTCGCTAAAATTTCTAAAAATGCCATAGACAGAATGGAAATAATTTTTAAAATGCTTCTTACAAGATTGAAAGTATGAGGGAAAAAACATTTTCGTCTCATTTCACACTTATCTGGATAAACAATAATTTAATAATATAAATCCCGCTCTTTGACTTCCATCTATAATGTAAATAAACACTATAAGCGTAATTTTCTAACCAATCACAATACAGTAAGCAACAAACCACATCGATGGAGAAAGAAAGCCTATGATTGGACTCAAAAAGGTTGACATACAGAGAGTCGATTTCTAGATTGTGGTTCGTTCGACTATTTTGACCGACCGTCCTTTTAACCGTGGAACCGTGTACGTGGTCAGAAATGAAATGAACAATAGTATTACTACTATTGACTCGGGGAACGAGCCTCCCGGTAGGAAAAGTATCCAGATCGGTGACGAAGTTGTCCGTGTCAATCATCCTGGAGGAGGCGTGGCTATGCTTTAGGGTTCGTATAATAAGTAAAAGTGACGAAGTTGTCCTCCTTTCAGCGCATGCGTAAGGACTGAGGGTTCGTATATAACTTTATAAAAAGTAAAAAAAGGTCACTTTTTAAGTAGACAATACTTATTTTAACAAAAAAAAAAAAAAAAAAAAAAAAAAAAACCCGGAGAGCGAGATGAAGTCAACAGTAGTTAAGCCAAATGGATGAGTGATGTTATTGTGAATTTAATGAGGACTTTTTTTCTTTTAAAAATGAATAATTGGAAAGTCAGAATAAATTGAAATTTTACACGCCAGGCAGAAGATTTCGATGATTTAATTCCAGATAGAAATTTTGATACTTAGTTTTTTTCCAATTTAATTTATAATCATGTGAGTAATTCAAACAATAAAATAACTCATAGTCAATTAATTTTAACTATTTAATGAAACTAAAAATAAATTCCTTAAATGTATAATTTCTTAAAAAAAATTAATGAATAACACATGCAAAAAAAAGGCATAGATCATCAAAGAAACAATTGAATGTCGACTTTTAATCAAAAATATCTAATGTTTTTAACATCTACTTTGATAAAACTTTATCTATTAAATTATTTACAGAGAAGAAACAAAGCTTTTCAAACTAATTTCAGCAAACTCCATTAATTTAGAACAATATCTTTCGATGACAATAAATTAATATTTTTGATTATACTAATAATTATATGTATTATTTCAATACTTGTTTTTAACTGACTCTTTAAAAAGAAACATCAAACATTTTCATTTATTAATTACTGATTGTTACAATATTTGTTTAAAATAACGCTGAAAATGAAGGTAAACATATGAAAGTGTAACCTGCAACATATTTTAAAACTCACCAAATAAATAAATATTTCAAGATATTCTATTTTTTCAATAATTTTTAAAAACCAAGTTTTTGCTTCCAAAATATAAAAAATGTATTTCAGAATTACCCCAAAATTAGGAAATTTACATTTGTGACTTTTTTGAGGACGGGGAGGAGGGTATTTACTAAGGAAACATTACAATGTCTCTGAGATAATCGGCTAAAAAGTAATTTTAAAGTAAAGGTAAAAGTATGGAAAGTTTGTAATACAATCTGAGTATTGGACTTAAGAAAACTAGTAAACTATATAGACAGGGCCCTGTCTAATAAAAAACATTCTTTTAAATTAAATCTTATTTTGAAATTAAATAAGCCACCTGGAGTGATCTTCCCAAAACTTCATCGTTATGTTATAATAAGGGAGTTATCTCTTTCCCTATTCCCACATAAAATTGCGAATCTAGAATAAAGGCTTGTATCTTTATTATAACATTCGCAAAGAACGGTTATGAAATATAAATCTTTGGCTTAAATTTAGTGTTTTTACTGAATCTATCGAGTGATTTTCGACGGGTTTTTTAGAAGGATTACTCTCTAGCATGCTGTTAATAGAAACCGAAAATTAAATATGTGTTTTAGACGAATTTTTTCCAAAATCCATTGAAAACAAACTTTTATACAAAACTACAATTGTTGTCAAAAATTCACAGAGTACTTGTGAAATTTCTATTTTTAATATACGGAACAACAGACGGTCAACCCGTTGACTGATTTGGTTTCGAATGAGATAGATATCTATACATAAAATGTTAAATCTATGTACCAAATTTTATCCATCTAGCTCTATTCCTTTTATCATGTTAATTTATATTAGCGTAACTGGACAGATAGACTATATCTGAATTAATTTCGATCAAAATTCGGTAGAAAACCAATTTGGTGAAAATACCATGAACCTAATTTCATTTGTCGAGCTCAAAGCGCTATTGAGTTATCGCGTTCCAGGACAAACAAACAAACAGTGAAACTTTATACAAATTTTTTTTTTCTTTTGTACTCATTGAGGTTTAAAACGAAGACATTCGTCAAAATCTCAAGTCAAACTTTTTAAAGATTATAATACTTACTCTTTATTTCGTTAATGAAAAAAAAAAAAAATAATAATAATTAAAAACTAAATAAAAATTTTATTGTTGTTGTTTTAATGTTGGCTATTTGTTTATTGCTAGTGTTTAGTTTGCTAGTGATTTTGTTTATGTTTGTGATGTACAAAGAATTATATTTTAGGTGCTTTATATAAAACCTTATTATCTAACTCTTTACGCTTTTTTACTTATTGTGTTCACCTGTACTCAAGTAGCCCTACAGACTTCCTAAGAATGGATTTCGTTCAAAATTTTAATGAAATCTTCAAATTTAGCATAAAATCCATGCACCAAATTTCGTCCATGTAGTTCAAATCGTTTTTCAGTTATGTTCTAAAAACATGTTTTCAAACTCGGGAAGATCTGAAACATACACAGTAATCAAAATCATGACTTTCAATTTACTTAAATTTTATTTTATTTATTTATATATTTTTTCGAGAATTATAATTGTATGTACTATCTACATGTACAAAATTTGGTGCATGGTTTTTATACTAAATTTGTAGATTTCTATCAAATTTTGAACGAAATCCATGCTCAGGAAATCTTTATGGCTATTTGAGTACAGGTGAACACGATAAGTACAAAACGTAGAGAGATAGATTATAAGATTTTATAGAAAGCACCTAAATTATAGTTCCAAATCATATTTTAAATAATATCTAACTGCGATAACTTAAATCAAAATAAATGAAATTTGGTAGGTAATTTTGTTACTAAAATTGCAATCCTGTTTTTCTGTTATATTTGGGATTCGGGATACAATCTGTAGAAGAAACCGTTCCTAAAATACATACGCAGTTTGCATAGCTATATTAAGAAGCACAATGCTCTCATTTACGGGGTCTGAAAATAAAAATTTGAATACCCGTGATGTATACGACCTTTATTAAGGTCCATTTTTGTGATAGGAGGAGGGATGATAACATCATTATTAGAGGGTATACGAAAAAGTTTCAGGGAGACAATTTCTGTTAACATTAAGTTTAGCTGCGTCTTTTATTTTTATTTTGAAGTTAAGATTGCGACTTAAAAAAATATTTTGATTAGTATGAATATTACAGTAAAAATCGACAGAATTCCTCGAATTACAATAAAATATCTCCATTGATATGATATGGAAGTTTGAAGAAATCGTAATACTTGAAAACCACTGATAAGACTTTTAATTAATACTTTAAATTGACTTTCATGCAAATATTTGTCTCTTCAGAAAAAAATTTCACTTTCCATTTGACAGGTTATGAAGATAAAATTTGCAAAAATGCAAATTTTAATTTTCTTATCTTTGGTTTTTAAAAAATTCAGTCTGTAAACTGGAAGACGTTGAAAAATTTTGTTTATTAAGCAATAAAGTAATAAAAAATACAGCTCTTACGTTATTTTCCCATCAACTTTATAAAAATAGAGCTACGAAAATTAAAGAAGATGAGAGAGAATGTAAATAGCATGAGTATTATAAAGAATTGTCACAAGCAAGGCTTAGAAAATTTAAAGAATATTCATACTTCTAATTCAAAAACTGAGTGCATGACAGTTTACTAAACTTGATTAGTTATTATTTTGAAAATTTTCTCCTAATTAAAATAAATAGCAATGAATATCTACGAAAATAAATGTATTTTGTATAGTCATTAAGTGCCTGAAAATAAATAAAATGACTTAAGTAATAAAAAGTATTACTATAACATTAAAATCTTGAAAAATTAAAGTATTGACTGGAAATAAAATTGATTTTACTGAAAGGTACAGGTGAACACGATAATTTCAAAACATAAAAAGCTAGATAGATAAATTGTGATAGAAAGATTCAGCACATAAAATATAGATACGTATCATATTTAGAACTGAGTCCGTCAGGAAATTAACTATCTGGCTTTACTTTAACATACATATAAATGCAATAAGTTAAGTCGCAACAAATTAAATAAATTAAATTTAATAGATTATTTTATTACTAAAATTGTAATCCTTTCTTTTTTATGTTATAATTCGAATTCTAGTTTCAATCGTTAGAAGAAATTATCTCCAAAAATGCATATACGGTTTCTCATTACTTTCATATACGGGCCTCTGAAAATAAAAATCTGAGTTTTCGTGATGTTTATGACTTTTCATGTTATGTTTGGTGTCGATGAAAATTATTCAAGAAAACAGGTTTATATAGGTCGAAAAAGTAATTAATAAATTAAATTTGATAGATTATCGTGTTAGTATCACGGAATTTTTCCATTACAGAAACAGATTTTTCAAAATTTTGGACCCAATATGCCTTTAAGTACCTTTAAGTCAAATTCCATTCCGATATTTTCAGTAGTTCTTGCGGTATAAATTAATTTTGTTTGCTTAAATTATGTAATAATTAAGTAATAGTTATTCAGTAATAGTTAATATTACTATGTGTTCCCTGCTTTAAAATCTTATATAAAGATAATTTTTAAATTAAAGTTATTTTTCTGAAATTCTTATTTTATTGTAGACTTTATAAATAGGAAATTTTATTTTGCATAAAAAAAGTATTTTTACACAACCCTGTAGTTTTATCCTTTCACAACTATCTTAGCCATAACTTCAGAGTTAAATTTATTAAAATATTTGATGCGTTTAAATTATATGCTTATACTTTACAATACATATATGCACATATGATATTTTGCATTACCAGTTTTACCTGCAATCTGCTTTAATCCTATGAGTCCTGACAGCCCCATTCGATAGGCGCCTGCTTCAGGCGCCTATCGAATGGGGCGATATCGGGCGGTCAGGGCTTATATGGTGAAATATTTCTTTGGTATCAACATTCAAAAATTTTAACTTGTACATAATAAAAAACAATGAAATATGTAATTAGCTGACATCAAATTATTAGTATCAATTAGATGACATCAAATTATCAGCATCAGTTAGGTGACATCAAATTATAGGTATCATCAAATCAACATTTATTTAATTAAAAGGATTCTTGATTCATGGATTCAATAATTTATTTGAAATATTTATACAAAATCTTGTTCCAATTGCATTGTAAAGTGATTAACTCTATCATAAATTCCACTCATTCTTTATAGCAAATATCTCAAACTCATATTAAACAAGGTTTATATAGAAGAGGAAAAAAAAAAAAAAAAAAACTTTCTGGAAATGTTGGCTTATTTCAAAAATGTCATATAAAAGAAGAAAGTCAAACTGATATCAATGCTTCCTTCTTTGCACGATACATCTTCAACCACCCTCATTCCTATTTCAGGAAATAAGTTGTGAATAGTATTAATTTCAAAATGATACAAGGTGAATATCAGTAATTCTCTATCTGACAGTGAACTTATTTCATGTAAAGTGAAAATAATTGCTCATATCTATAATTACTTCAGAAAAGGGAAATAATTTTGTATTTCAAATTTCAAAACTGTCTGCGAAATATACACTCTATGTCTATGGAAAAAATTTCAAGAAATGAATAAAACTATAATTCCAAGGATTTTAAATCCTGAAACTTGTTCCATATACAATTCTCAGCCTTAAAATGTTTATTTCCCCTGTATATTTTTGATACCATGAACTTGGTTTGTTAAAAGAGTTGAATTATGAATTTTAAAAATTACAGTAAAAATGTATTATTTACAATTTTATTATATAGTGTTATGGCCACTGGACCATTAACATATTTACTGTGGCTCAGACTGTTGTTTTGAGGAATAAGATATGTGATAGCTTAAAAATGAATAATTTTTTTCACATTTTCTTCCCTCAAATTTCTAAAAGCATTCAGTAATAGAATTACAAACTTGTATGATAAATGTATGCTAGCATACTTCTAAAAATTCTCATCAAAAATGGTATTCAAAGCAAATAAGATTATCCTAATGATTATCACTACCACTGCTTTTGCCATACACAAAAATTGTTATTAATAATAATGTTCTATATTATTTAATGTGGTTTCTCATCCTGAGTGTTGAAAGAAATTAAAAAGTAATGAACATATATATATATATATATATATATATATATATATATATATATAT
>JAPMOR010098514.1:0-13693 GCA_026543865.1 Argiope aurantia
ACCAAAAGAATTACGAGAACTGCGAAGAATTCCATTGCAGCTGTCTTTTAAAGTGAGAATGCAAACGATTTTTTTAAAGCGCATACTGACAGTTAAAAATTGCAAAAGAATAAATATTTTCTTTTCGTATTCACATTAAATAAAAAGAAAGAAAGAAAATAACTTTTAATTATAAGCTTAAATTTCTTTATTTAATAAATTTTAATTATAATAAAGAACAAAATTAAAATCTTTAATCGATATTTTTTTAATTTAACATTTTTCATAATGTAATTGTAGTTTATGTACAACTCAACCATTGCAAAATATAGTAAACAAAACAGCAGTACGGTTGCTATAAGAGCGATCCGATGGGTTGCAATATTGGCGACAAACAGCTGGTGCACACTAATCTTCACTTGGGCCGAGATATAATTTTTGAAACGCATTAAAATACCTGTAAAAGATTTCATTATTTTTGACAATTTTAAAAATGCGATTATGTATTGCGTGAATATCGCAGACATCTAAAATAAAGAGTTAGATTATAGACAGATGGGATTTATTAGCATATTTCATTTATAATATATCAATATGAGAATCAATATGTGTGCGCATAATATATATGCGAAAATACTATATAAAGGCAACTTCTATCATACTATATTCCAGTCTTGGCAATACGCCGAGTATGAAATGAACTAATTCGCTCCACCGATAGCAGACAACAAAACACATAGCATAAGAAATAACAACGTTTCTAACAATTGTAAAACACTAAAAAAATAACATTTATTAAATTATTATAACATCATTATGTACTATTAGCATTTATAATAGTGAAATAACTTTATTCCTTTAATATTTTAAAAATGGAGAAATAACTGTTTCATACTAATGTATTTTATAATGTTCTGACTAATGCTTAATAAGGGAAGATTGCCTTGTTTGGGTTGTCATCCTAGATTGGATCTTTATCGTTTCCTAGTCTTTATTAGATACTAGCTGCCTTTGATGGCCAACTGGTTCGCCGAGGATATTGGACATATTTGATTTTAGATAAATGGTTTAGATAAAATTTCATGTTTATGATTCCACCAAATTGTCAGGCGTTAAAGATATAACATTTTCATTGTGTTACGTATGTTCTGTTCATTGCATACATGAACTTTTCTAACGGAGACAAATATCATGACAACATAGCATTATTAAAAATGTAAATGTTCAGAGTTAATCTATTCTTTAAATTTCTCGTTATTGTAATTTCACTTTGTTATCGTCTCGCAAATTACACAACAGTTAAACACGATCTTCAAGAACATAAGAAAATCACTTGGGTGCATATTTAATGAAACAATGAAAACAGTTTGGATTTTCAAAACAGCAATGAAATCTATTGTTGGAAATTAGACAAAAAAAAGTATTTTTAAAAAATCGTAAAAATTGAGGAAAAATTCGCACAATTATTAATTATTGATTATAACTATATTGTAAAATATTGATTATAATTTAAATATTTAAAGATATGGTTAGGTGGATTTTTTTAAAATTTTTATATAATGATAAAAATTTCTCAATTTGAATTGAGACTTAATAAACAATTGCGAACGTAAACGAAATGCTTTAGAAAGTAAAGAATGACTTAGAAAAAAAGTAAATATAAATTTGTTAAATTCTATTGTTAAAGCTTATAGTCGATTTATAAATAAAAATAATAGTATATTGTTAAGTTATAAATAAAATAGAGTTATAGTTAAGCTATAAATAATATAGTTAAGTTCTAAATAAAATTGATCATAATTCTGATTTGGAAAGAAACTAAAAAAAATTATAGATATTAAAAAGCAAAAAAACATTCGTACAACAAGAACTATATCTATGTGGATTTGAGCCAAAGGTAAGAAAACAAACTAAGATGAAACATTACAGTAAGATTATAATTAGTTCATAATTTATACGTAGCGTCTTTATAAAAATATGAAAATTAAAAAAATACTTTTATTCCAATTGTGCTTAAAGAAACCAGTTACTTTCATTTGACCGATGTGATAGTTAAATTTTATATATTTTTCCATTTTTTTAATTCTATTTTGAAATATATTTCTTAAAATGATAAAATTGTTTTAGTAAATAACTTACAAAATAAATAAATAATTATAAAATAAATATCTTATAAGAAATTTAATTTATTTTTTAAAAAAATATCTCACGATCACTTATGATTTAAAATTACTTAGACCGTCCAAATAAAACAACATTTGCTTACTTAGTGCTGTCCTGATATATGTAGACTGTTTAGTTTATTCCAAACATCAATTCTGCTTACTTTTTACCGACAATTCGGTCGGAAATGCTATTTCTCGCTTTCCGAATATTCAAAACACTGTCTTTCATTTATTGTATTGTTTATTTTGTTTTTATATTAAAAAATAATTGCTGCTCTATGTAACCATATAATACCTAGGAAAATTGTATATTTTATTACCATACTTTGCGAAAGTTATTTAAACCTTTTAAATTAAAATCCATATTTCATATCGACTGTGCATTAAATTCATTATCTTTTTAGTTAGTCTCTGAAGGAAAAAAAAATTGTTAAACATAAATAACTGCACAAAACAGAAAGAAAGACATGAAATTCATTTAGTATTTCACAGTCTTTTCTTCGCCTATTTACAATTCAGAACTATTCTTTTTATTATAGGAAATTTTCGAAATAATTGCTTTTGTACTGATTGATAGGATCGTGAATAATTATCTAATTAACAATTAGATAAGCTAAAAAATTAATTAATTAATTTTGTAACGAATGCGAAATGCTAAGAAAGATAATTACATCTAATAAAATTCTGCCAATCATTAAATGAAATAAAATGTATGAAGTTGATTAAAGGGTTTTAAAATTATAATAAAATATAAATGAATTAAATTAAAAGTAACTTTAAATAAAAGTGAAGTAATATAGCCTGAAATCACGTCCCAGAAGATAATAATATAAATAAGTTGTGCACGTTAACTATGCCTAATAATAGTATGCATATAGTTAATCAACATAGTTATAATGAAGAGACTAATGCAATCTACTTATAGTAACAATATAGAAGCCAAAAAAATGATTCCGTAATCTTAATTCGTTCCGTCCATTTTCAGCATAAAGACATATTCAAGTTTCATAAATTGTGTTCATAACAAATTAAATGTTAGTTTTCCCTTCTGAAATAATAATTTGTCCTATTATTTTCATTAATAGAATTATAAATGGGCTTTTATGGGTTGCATTTATTTAAATTTTACATTGTTATTTGGCAAGATTAAAAAATATACATTTAATACAATCAGCCTACTAAAGATTACTTCACGTGTAAATTAAAAAATGCAAAAAAATGCAAAAAAATAAAAGCAAGAGTGAAAATCTTACTTTGAAGAGAAGGTCTGATGGAAATATTTTTTTAAATCTAAATTTTAACATTGACAATGAAATTAGTTTAAATTTCGTCATTACAATAAAAACAATTTTTAGACTGTGAATCAAATCAATTTTTTTTAAAAAAATTTAATTATTTTTTTCAAAATTAAGCAGAAATGCGATTGGTATCATTAAAATGGTAATTATTTTAGCTTTAAGATAGTATAAAAATCATTTTTGCGAGGCCAACGTTTGTAAAGCTGTAGGTTAAAAATTCCAAACATGAGCTTAATTTTTAATTATTTTTGGACTTTGAAAACTTAATTAAAAATTCCCACTTATAATTACTAAATTTCATCAGATTGGGAAGGGGACTGTAGATTTGTAAAAGAGACGTCCAAACATTCATATTTATATACATGGTTTAAATAAAAAGAACACTTTTGTGTTAAAAAACAACATTTCCTTTATCAGAAAAGTGACAGAAAATTTTGATGCTATTTGTTTCTAAAGGGGAGAAAATATTTAATTTTTTTTTTCAAAAACCATTGTTTTTAAAATGTTGTATTTTTTCTTGCAAAGTGAATTCTATAGAATTCCTAACCTGTTGGCGACATAAAAAAAAAAGAAAGACAGAAAGAAGAAGCATTACACAAAACAGTCCCCTCCCTCCCCGAAACAGAACACTGACCTCAGGTCATCAGTTTATTGCCAAAGAAAAACAAAAGAAAATGAAAAATATATATTTTTTCTTTCCTATGAGAAATCATTATTTTTTACTGTTGAATTCCAAATCCCCCCCCCCTCCAAGTTCTGAATTCTATAGAATTCATAGTTTGTTGGAAACAATTAAATAAACATTTATACAAAATTGCTTGTTTACATTTGCATAAAAAAATATATTTTTCGGAAATATTACTGTACCTTGAACGCAAATTCACTGCCGTTGCTTTTATTCTCTTGTCACGTGATTTTCTCCAAAAAAGTATCTACCAAATATAACGTCGCCGTTCCAAAAACATACGGAAATAACAATCCATCGCTGAGATTTCGCATCTTCTGGCCTGGAGAAAAAAGAGGCGTACCCCATAGCGATAGTGCTCATCTCCGAGAGCCCCATTGGTTCTTTAGAGCTGCCATTCTGGTGCTCTGTGGTTGATTGGATTAGGAAAGTAGGCGGAGTCAAGGAGCGAGGGAGATCAAGTTACTGCCTTCTTGAGTGACGTTCAACGAGCAAGGGACCAACGAGATTGTTGGGAAACGGAACAGATGCCGGTGATTTTTTTTGAACTCCTTCGGTATTCTCATGAGTATCTAATCTCCGTAGAATGCGTAGGTGTTATGAATTTAGGAAGGGTTGAAATCAGATAGTAGAAAGTCTAGTTCGATATGTGGTTAAAATATTCAGACGATATTTTGAAGAGAAAATATTTTTCCCAAGAGAAATTTTGTAAAAAAAAAGAAAATATCTATCAAGGAACATGAGGAAATAAAGACTCATCAAACTAGAAGAATGAAATTTTGTACGTGATTTTAGCATCAAATTTTCAAACGAAATCCGCTCCAGGGAAGTGAGCCCATAAATACGATAACAAAACATTTTGAATAGATAAACTGGTAAAATTTTAAACATAGTTTTATCATCAGAACTTTACATTTGTATCAGACTTTAGACCAACTCAGTCTGCGGGCTAAAAGTCTCCTTGAGGATCTGCTTAAATCCGTCGTTTTACTTTTTCCTTGTTAGTATGGTGCGGAAATTTGGAGACAGAGGTGCAAGCTCTGGTATCGTCCTCATCATCTGATCGCTATTCAAAATTACGAGACTCATCCCAAGATTGCCTTAGTGTAGTTATTTTAAAAAGCAGTACTTAATCTAACTAAACAAACTTAACAAATAGTAGTTCGTTTTATAAGTGTTTTTAATACTTACAAATTTTTAATTTAAATTTTTTCTCTGAAATTGATAACTTGATAACTTTTTTTTTTACTTAAGCGTAAAAACTTATTGCTAAAACATCTACCATTCCACCATTCCCTATCTGATAACATATCAGGGTGCAAACTCGGAATACTGTTTTTGCATAGCCAATTCAACAACTTAAAATAATAAAACTGCTGTTATGTATCTTTTTCTCATTTAGCTATTTTTCGAGACAATACGATTGGACTGTATGGTTTGTTGCAATTGATCTTTCTTTTTTTTTTTTTTTTCAAATTTCGGAGTAAATAATTCGAAAAGAAGGCGTTTGAAAAAGAAAGTCAGTTTTCTTCATTATATTCCGAAGCATTATTCATTGAACCGTATTGTGTTTATTGTGGGTTCTTTTTGGAATAATCTCTTTCATTCAACATAAAATAAATGTGCATGAGATGTATAAATAGACGAAATTTTGATTTGTAATCTTCACCAAGAGACATTTGTAGTAGTGACTTCGAACCCTTGGACTATATGAGATTCATCAAGTAGTTAGTTATATCAACTTTCCATTTGTACGCAATATTACGGCTATTTCAGATACGGATATGTATCCAAGATTTTATTTTGTGAAATCTTTAAATCTAGAAAATGAAGGGCACGAGGAGAGAGGTAGATGGCCATTGATGACGTATCTAAACCCCATAATGAAAAAGAAGTTGATAAAATCGGTGCACGGATTGGTTTAGAGGATTCTAACATGGATTGATCCTGCTGCATAGAATGAAGAGTGAATTAACAGCTTTGAGATTTTTCTTGGAAATCAGGAGGTAGATAAATAATTATTTACATATTTGGGGGTCATAAGCTTTCTTATAGAATAAAAAAATGTAGCAATCGAAACAGTTTGTGGATTGGGGGAATGATTATTTTGTTCTTCCTATTATATTAAGGCTATACAGAAGCTAAAAATTACAAAATATTGTGCGTTTCTTTTTTGTTTTGTTTTTTCCCTATGACACATACGGCTAAGAAATTGGAATATCAGATTGAATATTTCAAAATTTCTGCACGTATTTGAAGTTTCCTGAGTATCGCTAAGCTCAGAATTCGACAGCTTGAGGATGGTTCTGATTATTTTCGTTTTCATTTTAAAGCATTTGTCGTTTCTTAAAATTAATTATTTAAATTAAAATATTTTGAATAAATCGATTCCTTAGGTGAAATTTTATTATCACCTTCAATTTTTGCCATTCAAGTCGCTTTTTTTTTTCCCCTTCTTCTTTTTTCCTTTAGCTTTCTTTCTTTCTTTCTTTTTTCTTTACTTTTCTTCCTTTTATCCGCATTTTTTAAAAATTTCTTATTGTCACTTAATATTTATTTTAAGAAACACTTTTCGAAGCTAATGTTAATTTTCGCACTAAGTTTAATTATATTTATTATTATTTAGAATCGGTGCTATGTAATTTTTTATAATTTTATTATTTAATTTTGTGCTGAGAGAGTGACACGACCAAGATGTTATCGAATTGCTAGCAAATATAATACTTAAAAGCGATGGCAGTATAGTAAAAACAAAAATCATGAAAATCAGCCTTAGATATTCGTATTTAGATATTTGTGTGATCAAATATTAATCAGAGACTTCAGAACACAATGCCGATAAAATTGAAAATATCTTCATTGCATTAAACCACACTATTGTGCATAGTTAAAACATAAGTAGTTTGCTTACAAATTTGATGTACATCTCTTCTTTAATGCATGTTCAAAACTACAGAGCATGGTACAATTTCCGAGTATAATCACTAGAAACTAGAAATCCCTAAAAAACCCTAGAAACATTTCAAGGCGTCAACTGCCTTCTAATCAGTTTCGGATCAAAATATCTAGCTAATTTCACTAATTATAGGACAGTTTATTTTCAAAATAAAATAAGACTTATGAAGTATAAAGCTGCGGAACAAAATTCAAACTAGCTAACTGAACCGATTTAAATTGCACCGAAGCAATTAGGTGTTATATACAAGGTTATTTTCAATTTCTATATTATTTTCATGAGTTTTTAAATTTTGTTTATTCGTTTTAAAAACTCATACGAAAATATTCGTAGCTTCAATTAAATCATCTGTCGTGTCACAGCATTTTAATATTTGATATTATGCAAGAAAATAATATTTTGTAATATTCAGTCACATCGAGTTAAAATTTTAAGTTCCTTTTATAAGTTGAGAAAGGTTATTTTAAAATTTAGAACTCTGCAACCACTGTTAGTATATTTTAATGTCTTTACAAACTTTATATAAGTGTATTTTTCTCAGATATTACATTGTTGAGGCAAATATTTTCTATTCCATGTAGCCATTCTTTTTAAAACAGAGTCTTGAAATATTTTGTAGATACTTTTATACATGTGTACAATTAGAACTAGCATGGGTTCTAATTATTTAAAAAATTCTCAAAGTTAAAAAAAATTAAGGATCTCCATGTTTTTTTTTTTTCAGGTTTAGCTATAAAAATAATTATTAAAGTTTAACAAAGGGCTATATGATCATTCTTATACAAATTATTGTTTCCAATAATCCAATAAATATAAATTATTGAAAATAACTAGAAATATTTTATAAAAATTTTAAATAACTTCTTTAAAAATATAAGCTGAAAAAGTCACTAATTGTTTCTAATATTTCTATCAATAAAAAAACATGGTCTGAGGACAACTTTAACTATAACCACCTTCTACATGTTCATTTAACATTTCTATATGCCTTCTTTTTATTATTTATGCAAAAACTGAATGAAACGTCAATGATAAGTAATAATATACTTTTGTCCACTCCTTATAATATGCCTTTTAGTAGACATTCCTTTGTAAAAACTTATACGAACATTAATAGGAAAATGAGAGCCATAAAACAGTTCCTATGCCATTTTCTGAACTATGATTATTGCAATTTACTAAGAAATTTGCATGTTGTTGTTTCTGATGGCATTTATCATAAACAAGTCCACTGACTAAATTTGTTAGAGAATTTAAGCCAAAATTTTTCGTCTCTTGTTTTTCAGAAGCGCCATGTAGTGCCAAGAGTACGACTTAGCTACTCACGCGTCACAACCCTTTTCACGGATCGGACTTCATTCATGCTTTACATTCATTCAACCACGGATGGTAAATTAGACTTGAATCAGAGAATGATCACCCCTGATCCAGTACCACCAGTGGTGTTATTCTCGACATGGAGGACTTTGTGACCATTACAGATTTATATGTGAGCCAACCACCACACACACGGAGAGTCTTCGGCCGGCAGGGTTCGAACTTACAACCCAAGGGATACGAATCCAGCTCCCTACCAACCAGGTTATCCCAGCTCTGAAATCTTAATTGCAGTTTTAATTAAATAAAGAATAAGCAATATTTTTGATGGGGGGGGGTTACAACATCGTCCAAAAATATTGTTGCACAAAAACCCCTGTTACACCGTTTTAGAATTCAAAATAATATTTTTTTAAGTAAAGCAATTTAATAGCCATGCAATATTTTATGAATTTGACAGTTTTTTAACAGAATTTTCATCGATAGATTTTTATTGCTGTATTTTATTGCTTCAAACCATTTTCATCGTTTCAGCAACAATATAAGAGCACGATTTCTTTCTTGCGCTGAAAACTAAGAAAGAATGATTCTGTTTATTTTCTGGCAAGAGAACTAAGAAAAGAAGATTAGCACAGTGGAAGTAATAATACTGCGAAAGTCAACCTGCAATTAGAAAATAGATTACCCCAGATTTTACTTTTAATGGCATTATGATGTCTAAAATCTTGATACCATCAAGTCCACAATAAACAGAACAAATACAAGGCTATTAAAAAATAACGAGTCTATGTCTATCGAAATTTGATGCAGGGCCGTGATAGTCTGGCTGGTAGTGTGTTGGATTCACATCCCTTGGGTTGCGAGCTCAAACCCCGCCGGCCGAAGACTCTCTGTGTATGTGGTGGCTGGCACACGTATAAATCTGTCGTGGTCACAAAGTCCTCCATGACGAGAGTAATACCACTGGAGTTACTGGATCAGAGGTGATTGTTCTCTGATTCAGGTCTAAATTACGAGCTGTGAATAAAATCCTCCCCGTAAAAAGGGTTGTGACGGATTAATGGCTAAGACGTACTCTTGGCCCTAGATGGCGATACTGAAAAACAAGATCGCATCCTTCGCTTAAATTCACTGACTTCTAAAATCATTGAACTTGTCTATGACAAGTGCCATTAGAAACAACAACAACAGAATTTAATGCTTGACATTTTATTGAGGATATCATTAAGATCATGGAATACATAAGAGATTTAATTAAATTTAATACTGTCAGCTTACCCAACAAATCAGCTGGCTGATAGAAGGACGCTAAAGCTTAGAATTTCTATACAACGTATACTGTCGGCGATAATGCACGGTTTTAATATTTTATTTTTTAGTACATAATTATCAATTAATCGAATAATTTAATTAAATTTTAGTTTCATGAACGTGGCGCCATCTGTTAGTAACTTTCGGAGAAAGAATTCCTTGTTGGATTCCATACTGTTTATAGTTATATTCAATAGTAAATTAAAGATTAAAATTAAGAACAGTTTCTAGATTTTTAATACAATATTATTTTTTTATACTTTGTCAGGCATGAAGTATTCAAAAAGAAATTACTGTTATCGCTGAATATGGCAATTAAAGCAATACATCTCAACGAAGCGATTTTAAAGTTTCTCTCATTGATCTGGCAACATGTGACGAGCATTACCTTGGAAAACAACCTTTTTTTCTTTCTGAACGTTTCTCCTTCATTTCTTCCTTCAAACTGATAAACTGCATCGTTCACGATTGATAATTTGATTGAAAAGCAATATCTCATGATAAACTCTTGCTCTTTTTTCATCATTTTTAAATCGCTGAAGTTAACTCTTTATAAGTTGTATACCATGGGGTATATTCACCGTAAATGTCCGACAGCAACCGACACGCTTATATCGCAGTTTTCTTTGCAATGAAATAATCTATTACAACTTCCCGCAAGTACTGTGTTTTCGGAACAAAACTTTACACTTTTTTATATTATTTAAATATTAACCTGGGATCATATATTGATTATTTAAAGGTCGTTGTCAAACTTTCTAAATGCAGCTGTCTCAATTTATTTTCAATTAAACGGTATTGCTAACGCAATCTTAAAAAGTCGACCTGCAGTAATATTGTGTGAAAGCATGGATTCATGAATTATCTCTACTGATAGCAAATTTATAATTCTCTCTCTCCCTGTGTGTATGCGTGCATGTGTGTGTGTGAAAGTGACAGGCCAGATTGTTTAATTTAGAGTTAACAAATGTGATCATATATACTTTGGAGGGGGGAAATGGGCGGGGGGGGGGGGGCGATATCTTATAATTTTAAATTTAATTCATTAAAAATTAAGCTAAATTTTGCGTTTTACCGCAATAAGTTGAGAAAATGTTATTTCATAAAAATAAATTTTACAACATTTAAAAATTTCTAGTATTATAAACCAAAATAGAATAGAATTAAAATAAATTTACATTCAAAAGGAAAGATAAAATGAATCCGGCCCGAAGACTTTTTCAAGGGTCACCCTCAGGCAAGGATTCAAACCAGGGATTTTTTCTGTGAAGGGTCTGACTCTCGTCCAACCAACTGACCCTTCGTGATCCGAAAATCCCAGAAAATTGAGGTTTTTGGAGACAAAAATTAGCATCACAAGAATAAAACATTTTCAAAAAACAATCCAGAAAAAAAAACACAGCAAATCACGCCACAAAACACCAAGAAAAACAGAACCGAAATCATTTAAACCAGAAAGCTAAGTAGTTACTAATTAAAAGTATAATCCCAAAAGACAATGTCAGGTGTAAACTTGTTAGAGCAAATGCACTTCGTTAAATTGGACCAAAATCAAATTTTCCACGTTTACAGCTATATATGCTTACTAAGTTTTTTAATTGATAGTTGCTCTAGTATTATAAACATGTACCAATAAAAATTTGTAAGTGTCATAAATTTTAATTTTACGTATTCAAAATTTTAAATATAATAAACGATACCAATTTAATAAACGTGTGAATTTTTGGTTATTCTCTAAAAATATTTTACTGTCTAATTTCCAGCTACAGATTACATAAATTCAAATCGTTTTTAATGTTTCATCAAATATTTGATCGCGTGCTTTTCTTCCATTGTTGAAAACTAAAGAAAATGGATTTTGTTTGATATCTGTGTTATTTACAGGACGAACGAAAAAGAGAACTTACAATACCACAAAATTTAGATGGCAGATGAATCGCATATTCGTCGTTTTAATAGCACTATGATATCATGAAACTGGTCACCTTTAGAAAGATTCGTGTGTACCATAAACCGAACTTATGTGAGACAGTGAAGCTTTAATGCTTCACAGTTTAGCGGAATCATAGACATAAAATTATATCTAACCAAATTAACTCAAATTAAATATAACCAATATCGCTATCGAATGAGCTGGTCGCCAAAGGTGGCTAGTATCTAATAGAATCAAGAATATGATTCACTTCCATTCTAGTTGGGAATAAAAATACGGCAGCCTTCCTTTATAATGCGTGAGGTAGATCTTCATAAAATTTAATATGAAACAAATATTTCACATCTAATCTAAACAGCTACATCTAAGCGGCTATCTCTGGAATTAAATATAAACAACATCCCTGACAAACTAATGCGACAAATAATAAATAAGTAAATAATGTATACATTTTAAATGCATATGCATACTCGGTAACAGAAATGAAAAATTTAACTGTGAATAAATAATTAATATTAATTTAAGAATTTGTTGTTGAAAAGAATTTGACAGCAAGAAGCCTCATAATTTGCAATGATAAAATGTCTGAATCCACAACTAAATCGGAACATCTTGTTTATTTGGTTATTAAAACTCCGTAACATTTTCTTTGTTTTCAGTTTTCCAAACCTTGAAGAAAAATAAATGTAATAAATATTTTTTTAGAGAATTTGATGCACAATTTTATTTCCATTTTTAATATACAAAAATTACATCAAATTAAATATATTAGATCCAATATCAAAAAAATCCACACAGAAAATCTAAATGAATTAATTGTAGTAACTTCATAAAAAGATACAGTTAAAGTTTTAATATCAAAAAGAGAAATTCTTAATAACATTTTTTGATAAAAAGAATATCAATTCAAAAGATAAATTTTGTGTATTAAATTCTATCAATAGATGTCGCCACGACTAGAGACAGATTAACTAGAATTGTCATTTGGTGACTTTTGGAAAGTGCATAAAATAATACAGTTCCCAGAGTCTGCTTGTAGCGCGCGCGAGAGAGAGAAATTAAGCGACCTACTGAAGTAAGCTTTCGGTGCTTTTTCTACACAAAATAGGAAATAATTTTATGCACGCACTTCATTGATTATTCATTACAAATTATCTTTAACTTATAATACAGATGAAGTGTGCATGTGTGTACGTGCGTGCGTGTGTGTATTGTTGAAGCCCAAAAATATAAAGATTTGGCCCCTTTTCCCATGTTGAGTAAATTTCAATATAAAGCATACATTTATTTAAATTTTTTGAATTTTTTTGCACTTATATTTGAGATGGAACTCAAGCATCAGGCAATAGTACAAAAATTTTTAAAGTGCGCCCACTTTTAAATATTTTTGCACTTTTCTCTGATATAATTGTGTGTCTAAGGATAGAAAATTAGGGAAATATATAGCATTAAGAACAATTTATGACTTCTTAAATGGTATGAGTAGTATATCAGTCTACTTACATATCGAAAAAGTATAAGATGGCCTGACGAAAAAAATATTTCATTGCAATTTATGCATTGTTGTGACAAATTATAAAACTAAAGACAGATAATCTTACCCTTATATTTGTACGACAATTAAGGATCATTTAGATATTATATCTTTAAGTACTTTATACATTTTGAAACAAGAATTTTGGATATAGTTTGTATAATAATTGCGTTGGACAGAAACTGGTGCGAATTTTGCCTTTAAAATCATTAGTAGTTGAAATCTTGTAAAAATAGGAAGGGAAAAAAATTATATAATATTTGAAATGTTATTTTCGGATTGATTTTTGTTCAAGTGCAAAAGCTTTCTTCAGGAAAATTGTATTTTTCAAATTGTAAATAATAAAATAATAAGAAATAAAATTCCCAAGTTACATTGCGAAAAATGTTTCCACTTTCCCTTTATGTATAGTTTGATATGCATTATTTAATATGCTTCTTTTCTCATAGATGGCAGTACAAAACAGCCCTGTGAGAAGTTTTGTGAGTTGCTTAGTTTTTCTTAGTTATGCATAA
>JAPMOR010098514.1:26370-64180 GCA_026543865.1 Argiope aurantia
CCGACTAGATGACACGTCTGGGCCTCATCACTTGGTAGTAATTTATCAGAAGTGTGATCGTTATTCAAAGACACGGCGGACTAGATGATTCGTCTGGGCTCATCAGTAGGTAATAATTTATTCAAATCTAAATTTTTATGAAGATCGCAACCAACTATATCAATGATAGAATAAGAATAAAATTTATTTGCGTGCAATAATATTTTCGGAATTGAAAGCGAAAAAAAAACCCAGAAAATTTAACTCAGTTTTTAATTGAGCTTCTAATCAAAATTTCTATAAAAATATCCACTGTGAGTTGTACATTTCCAACCTTCAATGTATACACGTGCCAAACTATAACAGTATTTCAAACGATTTGGTCTTTAGAGCGCGATTACACACAAAACGATGGAAAAAAAATGTCTCCAAAGATTAAATTTTCTTCAGAGCTTTTATCAAAACAATACTTTCAATTTTACAAAACAATACCATAAATGCTATTAAGATGACTTGTCATGAATGGTAGCGGGAACGTTCTTTTCTCAAAAGATATATATTCTATATTTATATATTTCTACGGATTTTTTCGATGCTCAATCAGTCTATTTATAAGATAGAGATATTCATAGTTATTCTTAATGTTTGTTGAATGGATATCAGCCTAAGGGAATGATCTCTATGATGGAAAAAATGACAGTTCCATAAAATAAAAGAATCGTGACATATTTATTAGGAACTGGATTGCGCAAATCATTTTACGAATTCTGTATCTACTCATGAAGACTACATAAGCAAAAGCACTCACATGAATATGTGTTTTCTCTTTGGAGTTTCCAATTGTGCACTTCAAGATACATTATTTTTTATTTAATGATTCTCGACATCGTGTATTGTGTACTTCTATAAGCGCCTATTCGTGTGTACACATCAACTTTAGTTTTAACTATTGTGCTTTGTGTGTGTCTTTCTAGTGTTCTAAACGACGATTGATTCCACAAAAACTCGTGGAATAAATTGTCGTTTTCTATAATCTTGCATGTTTGAATTCTTTCGCCGTACACTCATTTGACAATATTCTTAAGAATATATATTCACATATAAAATGGCATTGCTTTATTTATAATTATGATAATCAAATATACATGTTATACATTTTCCTGGCAAACAATTGAATCTAAGATTGAATACAGATGTATAATCTTGATGTAAAGGCCAAATATTATATATCAGTCATGTAGGACGATTTCTGTGCGAATTATTATTTATTATTTTTTTAAACAGACAACCAGACTAAAATAGTGCCATAATTTTTTTAGTACTCAGAGTTTCAACATGTAAAGTATAATAGGAATATCGGAAGCTAATTGTTTAAAGATTACAATGTATATATAATACTTTTTTTTTTCTTTTCTTCGCAAATAAAAAGGTGAAGACTGTTTTTTAAAGTAAAAAAATATTTTTCTTTCCAATTAGTGAACAATAAAGAAAAAAAATTAATAGAATAGGTATGATAAAAATTTGAAGCAGACGATAGTCAGCATAAATAAAGTTTTACTCTTAAGCCGGTTTTACGCTCGGCCAGTAGGCAGCGCATGCGTAGAAAGGCTGAAAAATGCTGTTCAGTCCATGGCAAGTAATTGTCCCGATGGGACAACAACGTGTCGTTGTATTGCATTCTTTTTTCCCTTACTGTGCATGCATTTGTAGAATTTGGTGGGTTTTTTTTGGGGGGGGGGGCATGAAAAAATTGATCACTTATTATAGATCAATTCCGACATTCTTTGTTCTTTCTGATGCGAGATTGTGCTCTTCTTTCATTTTATTCGCCGGGGTTTTTTTTCTCTTTTTTTTTCTATAGCTTTCCAATTTTAGGTATGTTGAGCTTTTTTATTTTACCATGTTTCTTTGTGTAAATGTCCATTTTAATATGATACGCAGTGAAAAAGAAAAATTCAAGAACACCGAAACGGCAATTTACAACCAAGCATGGAATGCCTGAATCTATTTTATGAAATTGTAGCAAATATAAATCAGTTCCTTTCTACGCATGCGCTGCCTACTGGCTGTCTTATAACTAACTGGCCGAGTGTAAAACCGGCATTACTTCCAGACGGAAAGTATCAGGTGCGATGTTTCACCCGAACACACGGAGCGCTGAATTTGGGAAGGGGGGAGGGGGAGGACCACATTGTTTTTGCTTTTGGAGACATTTAAATTTCTTCTTGTCTATTTTATTTTGAAGAAATCGTGGTATAAAAACATTATTGTTCGTTTTAATTTATAGTAATAAACTTTATATTTTCATATAAAAAATATTTTTAAAAAATATTGATTAAAAAAATTACCATGATTGGTAAGTCTTTTTATAAATTAAAATAGAATTATGGAGAATATATATAATTAAATTATCTATATGAGAATTTTAGTATTTTAACTGTAATGGATTTTTCATTCTCTCTGTCATATGCTCGAGTTTTTAGAATTTTATTTACATACAAGCGTTTCAAATCTTTATAATCAGTAAATGTATTATTGCGACAAAATTTTAATTGCATACCGTAATAAATTTCAGAAAAAAAATTGATTTCTAAATTGCGCAATATATAATAAATTACGCAAATTATAATAATGAATTGCAAATTAACTGCTTTAAAGCAAAAAAGAATCAAATTAAAAATTCCATTTTTCAGTAAGCTGATAATGTGTTTTAAAAAAATATATTTAGTTAAACCTACCTAGTTCAGAATTTTCGAAAGAAGCCGATGATAAAACGTTAATACCTTTCTAGCAAAAACATTTGTTTATTTCTTTGCAACTTTTTGTGTTAAAAACTGTGAAAGAAAAAAAATGTTTATTTAATTTCTTTCATTTTTAAAATTAACATTTTTACGGATATTATTTTTTTGTACACAAGTTATACATGCTATAATTATTATAAAAACTCTATTTTGAGATTTTGTTGAATTTTAACTATTTAGACTTTTTCTAAATCTTAAAAGAACAACAACAAAAAAAATGATTTTTATTGTATTGTTACAAACCTGCAATTCGGCTTCCCAGCATAGTTTGTTCCATCATTGGAAAGAATATTTTACAGTCATCTCTATGGGACAGAGTCTGGGCGTCGTGTCGGGGGTCCCAGAGCTTGGCGACCATTTGGCGACTTGGCGACGAATTTGGCGACTTTGGCGCCAAAATAGATAATACCCGAAACTTCGAGAATTTTCCCGATCCGTCCAGTAGGAACCGAGATACGCCTCGAACGTTCCTGATTGGTAGAGAGGCTTCTTGCCTCGCCTCCTGAGACCTATAAAAGGGGGCTGCAGCTGCCAGAGAAGTCAAGCCAGTAGTCCGAGTTCGAAGGTAGAAGGCAGTAGGAGTTCGAGAGTCGGAGGTCTGAAGACGGAGCGGAGGAATCGTAAGCGACGGTGAGCAGCGACGGAGTCAAGCTCGTGCTGAACTGAGCTCTGCGCTACTGTCTGCAGTAGATTCTGGTTGTATGCTACACGTCTCGGGTGAAGATAATCGTCTTCTGTGCTGTATATAGTTATCGTTTTTGTGCTGTCCTGTGTGTCTTCGTGTAAATAAACGTCGTTGTTTTTATTCTACTTCTGCCTGCTGATTGAGCGTTCTTTACACCATATCACTCCCACTATCCAAACGAACCCCGGTAAAGAAATTTCGTAACAGTATAATGTTCATACGTTTGTCTGTCTGATATAAAAATCACAATTAATTAGAATGATGGAATTTCGCATGTAGTTTTAACATTACACATCAAATTTGGCATTGAATTCATCAGGTAAGAAGTTGAAATTTGTTAAAAATATAGCTCATCAAAAAATTAAATTTCACTTCAATTTTACAGAATATGAATTTCATAAAAATACTCTTATTTAAGAATGCTTTATTTTGTAAGGGAAAAATAATTATTACCCAAATTAATGTGAATGACGAATTTGCAGATTTTATTAATTACTGGATAATATATACGGCGTTGCCCGGGATTATAGCACTCTCGTGTATTTTTACGTAAAAACTACTTTTCTGTAATATATCATAATCTTTTTTTATAATATACAGTACTTTCTCTTATCAGCACTAATATAACAAAATCTTTTATTGTTTGTAAAGCCTTTTAATTAACAATAGAAGTAGACAATTTCAAAAACCGCGGGTAGCTAATTTTCATCCGAAGTTTAAAATATATACAGGGTGGTTATAATTAAGGTTCCAATTTGAAATGATCATAAAAGAGGAAACTACTGGACCAAATTTCATCAAACTTGGCAACAGTTTAAGGAAGGTCATAGAAATTTCTTTTCCTCCCCCTCCCCCCCCCCAAAAAAAAAATTTAAAAACTTACCACCAAGGGGGAAATGGCGCTGTATGCAATATTATGAATCAAAATAGGACACGAAGACACCGGTTTAAAATGTGTTTAATCATTTCTGAAACGTATAACAAAGCATGTTCAATGTGGCGTCCACCATTTTCTAAAAGCAAGTTAGATCGCATAACTGCATTCTCTGCAGTAGCTCTTAGCATATCAAGAGGAATGTTACGCACATGTCGGTGTATCGCATCTTTCAGTTCCGTTAAACTGTTTAACTTATCCCCATAAACAGTGCTTTTGAGGTAGCACACATTGAATATGCTCTGTAACACGTTTCAGAAACGATTAAACACATTTTAAACCGGCGTATTCGTGTCCTATTTTACTTAACAATATTGATACAGCGCCCTTTCACCCCTGGTGGTGAGTTTTTGAACTTTTTTTCTAGGTAGAAAAGAAATCTCTGCCACCTCCTTTAAAGTATTACCAAGTTAGATAACATTAGGTCCAGTAGTTTACCTTTAATGACCATTTCAAAGTGGAACTTTAATTACAGCCAGCCTGCATATTACTCCTAAAATTTTGTTCACAAATGTGGAAACATATGAAAGGCTTAAAGATAATTTTGAGACATAATTAAAAATTTAGTTTTTTATTAAAAGAAATGAAAATAAACTAAATCAATAATTTTCCTCGTACAAATTGTTAATCATCTAGATTTCAAAAGTTTTCTAGTAGAATTTTGTTCATGCCTTTTTCAATAGCTCTTCGCAGGCATTCCTGTTTTTCAACAACAAAATATATCTGATTTGCTCACATAAGGTTTACTGATTTAGAAACGGATTCGATTTTGCTTTTCGACTTTTTTGTCTCCTGCTATCATACGAAATGGATTCTTAGACCATAACAATAGGTGTAGGTCTAGTGTGTCTAGGTCGCAGACATGTCAAATTGGCATAAAGGAAGAGCCGGCTTGCATCAGAAAACACAATTACAGATCTCCACTCCGTCCTTCAATCATCTCTAGTTTGACATCACTCATGTCGCAAATAGAAGTGGTTTGGTGTCAAGTGAAATACGCGCTACAAGGCGTCTGAATCGAAGCTGTCCTTGAAGTAACGGATTTGCAACAGTTCGTTGTGTTACTGTGGTGTCAACTGCAATTCGAATTTCTACTGTAGACGCAGTACGATGTAACATAGCCATAACGCCAAGCACGGCGCTCTTGCCTCTTAGTAACGTGACCGCCAGTAATCCCACCTTCTTGAGGCAGTATCTTCCTTGACCAATTCTGCCAACAATTGTGCAAAGTGAATACACTTCTGCGAAGTCTTTCTGCAAAATCGCGAAATTGAAAATTCCTCTTTTCGCAGTTCTAATACACGACCTCGATCGAACTCAGCGAATAGTTGATAATGGCTTCTTAGACTTGATAAAGGCATTATTGAATAACATTAAATCACTACGTCAGTTCTCAACGATAAATAATGCTGGAGAATTTTACAGCACGTATTTATAACAAACCTCATTTGCATTTCATAGTGGCGCTACTAGCGTCTATTGCAAAATGTCAATAGACGTCATTTTTAGATGCATAAATACGCCTAAAAAATATTTCGTTTATCTAGCATAACTTCTTGGAGTTGAGATTTTTTCCTGTCCATGTATTTCTGGGCTCAAGACCGATTACAAGTATTATGCTTTTTTTTAATGGCAATCATCATAATTTCATCATTCTGTTTCAAGATGTTAATAAAAGTTTAAAATGTTTTTTTTTTAATGTTATGGCTTAGGTTTACTTTTAAAATATAAAATCTGATATTTTTATTAATATAGTTTCTAATTTTATTCGAAATAAGAACCTCGTTTTATAGGAAGTTTGCTATAATTATTCATTATCGCTCTTTTTCAAAACTTGAAAGGGTTTTTCTTTCTTTTTTTTTTTCAAAATGGAAGAAAAACTATTTACAACACGATTCTGAAAAGAAAACCGGTTGTCATAAAAAATATTTACATTGTAATAAATTGTAATAGTCAATCCATTCACGTTCGTGAAAATCCTCTATTTTACACCTTCACTTCAGAGGTTATTTGAGGAGGAACCTCTGAAGAGGTTTCGACGAGGAACTTTTACTTTTCGCATTTTCCTAGTCGTTTTAGGACTGTAATAACAGGTCTGTGTTGACTTTTCCCATTGAGAATATAATTATAAACTTGATGTGTTTTATATTTTCCATTTTTTTTTCAGCAAAAAGATTCTACTTTACTGAGATATAAATATATACTTTCGCAAGAAATTCTGGACCCTAGTTTTTCATCGTTTGCTAACATATATTCAAGAATTTGGTCATCAGATAAGAGAATCTCTGGTCTTGTATAAAGAACCCCTCACTATATCTCCTTTGGGGATCAACATTTAATGCTCTGGAGTATCCTCAAGACTTTATGCAATAAACATTAAATAATTACTAAGAATTGATAATAAAAAATAATCAATTGATTGCAAGATTCCAACTGCTGTTTTAATAAAATATTAATAAGGAATCAAGAGGTTGGAAAAATAATTCGATTTCAAACGGAGAAGTCATGTACATGATAAAAATAATAGCCAAATTCAGACTTAAACGATTGTAATTAGTTGAATTGGCTGGATAATTTATTGAAAAAAGAAAGTGCTAATACGAGTTATTTTTAATTTAAAACATTAAAATCATTCTTTCATAATTATTATTTTATTATAAGAAGAAGCTGATTGATTGAATTCTAAGAGCTGTTGTGGTCTTGTGATAAGATTTTAATTTTAAGACTGAAAGATATGTGATTTGAAACTCGAAATTCCTATATTTTCATATTGTATATGGATCTGGGGCAGATTAAATTGGGTATGTAAACTTTATTCCAGCGGCGTGGAGTGGTACTTAATTTAAAAATGTTTACTCTTTAAGCAGTGTACACTTTCGTTATCAGCTCAAAAATGGATGATCAAATTTAGTTTATTAAGTTAATATGACTATTTTACAATTATTGTAATAAAAGCGATGAAATCTTGTCTTTAATATTTGTCGTGTGAAAGACTAGATTTTTTTCATTGGTTGAATGTTAAATGAAAAATATTTCATTGAGTTTGACGATTGGAGTCGAAATAAATCTTAGCTAAAAGATATGAAGTGAATGGGAAAATCTTATTTGTTGAAGCGTTTTGAAACCGAAACTTAAGTGAAGAAAGATTTTTTTGTGATAAAAAGTAGGTAAAATGCGAGTATATATCTCACAAAGCTAATAAATAAATCTAGTATATTTTGCATTTTATAATCACCCATTAAATTTTCGTAAAATCAAGAAATGAGAATCAATACTTTTTTTAACTGAAAATTTTATGAATATAAAAGTCAAAATGATTGATAAGCAAGCTCTTCGTAGATATCTGGATACTTTAATCACTGAACATGAATCGAAAATTTCTCGCACAGTTATTGAAACCTTGTTAAAAATTCACAGGTAAATCACTTTATTTTTATGGCATTTGGATTTTAGATCGAAACATGATTTTAATAAATATATTTAACTAGAATTTGTATTTTAGGAAGATCCTTTTTAATGAAAACGAAGCACAATTTCGTTCTATCAATCCAGACAATCCCATTTTTAATGAAAAAATATGGTCCATATTACCAGCTAGACAATTCATGAAGAAATGTGGATGGTTTTTTGTAAGTTTATTTTGTCATATGAATGTATTCTCTCGTTATCAATTTTTTTTTTAATTTTTTGGATGAATTCTTTTTATTTTTGTTCTTTCTGATATAATTGTTAACTTTGATGATATCAAATAACTGAAAATTAGATGGATGATTTCAGACTATATATCAAACAAATCTTGTATAAAAGTTTTATTTATTATTTGGAAAAATTTAACTTAATTAGCACAACAATGGATTCCTTATAATACATTCTGAATTTTATGATTTTATAGGGCTACAAGGATAAATTGCATGTAAAATACTTTTGCATAAAATCTAGTGCATGGTTTGTTGAGGATTAGATGACAACCTGTTAATGGAGGAGTAATTATTTGGAAATCAGTTGGCTGCTCTTTAATTGACTATAGTTCAAAATTATGTTGACTGATACTATAAATCTTTTATGTGATTTTTTTAAACGAAATGTTTATATGATTAAACTAAACCCATCCAATTAAATCTTATACATTTATTGAGCAAATATTCACATTTGAAGAATCCATGCTGCTTAGTATTAACATATATTATTTTTTTAAATCTAAAACATAATCAATTAAAGCTAATCTGTTTAAATTTCTACATAGTACTTCATCATTTCTCAAACAGCTCAAAATTTTTCATTGTGTTCGTTTGCAATACATCAATTATTCTGGAGCAAAAGCTAATGCACGAAAAAAATTTGCTTTTTGCATTAGAACTTGGTTGATTTGAAACTGAAATTCATATAAGTTAAAGTTCACTTATTTTATTAATAAGTTAAAGTTTTGAAATGTCCTAAATTTAAAGTTGGAAATATATTAAAGTAACAAAACAAAACATTTTTAAAAATTTAAAATGGAGTTATAGGTTTATTTAAATATTTAATTTAAAGTGATGAAATCAATAATATTCCATTAATAAATGGAAAATTTATATAAATTTAATGAGAGAGGTTATTTATATGAATGATAATAAAAAATCTTATTAAAAATTTTCAATTTGAATTAAATAAGTATTTGGAATAATCATTTGTCTGAACCATTTTGAGTACAATAATTATTAGATTACAAATCAAAATAAACAGTTAAATTAGCATTTAACTTATTCAAGGTACATTTTCAAAAAAAAAAAAAATTGTTGATATTTTATTCAATTGATAACTATTTTTCAATTGCTGGGGTTAAGTTTCCAAGAGAATTAAAGAGTCTTAAATGACTTGTTATCATTGAAAACATGAAATATATTTTATTTAACTAACCGATCTATTATGAGCTATAATAGTTTAGATTTATGTGTAGCCAAAATGTTTCAAATTATAATTCATATTTTAGCAAGATGTTAATAGAAAGAATTCAAGCAACCATAGAAAAAATATAAATGGTTAATGAATTTGAATTAAAAATATACTGATCTGTATTGCTTTTATTTTCAGTGTTATTTGGAGGCAAGTAAATAAATTTTGAAAATATCAAAATTAAATATTTTTTCAACTAATAGGAAAATTCTCTTTAGAATTTAAATTATATTAAGTAAATATTGATAATAATAATTAGATATAAAGTAATTCTTCATAAGCTGACATTTGGAATATCCAATCAACCAACCTATGTTTTAATGAAAACAATCAATTTTGTCTTGCATTTCATTTAATAATGTGGAGTGGATAAATCATTCTATGGGAGGGTAATTATTTTTGATATTTATCCCAGATATAAGTAAATACACCAAATCAGAGTAATGAAAAAACATTCTGAGAAGGTAAATGAAATATCAATTTTTATTTTGAGGCTTGAAATTTGTTTATGCATATATGTAATGTATGGATTATAATATTTTTAAAGTGACACTTTGACCAAAAAAACAGTTACTCTCAATTTTCAATGTAAAATATTCTAGAATTTAATGATTATCCAGAATGATTTATCCTTTTTTGAAACTTATAATAAAAGCACTTATAATAAAATATTTTTTAGACTAATCATGTTATATTAAGATATTGGTTTGTATTAGGAGTCAGTTGTAAAGTATATATAATACGCCTTAAATTGAATGATTAAAAAATTTATCTGGCGAATTGAACATTTTTAAGGCATTTAACAACTTAGTGAATATCTTCTCAGAACATCTTCCTATACCATTTTTACAAAATGCTGTAGGAAAGCTAATTCTTGATTAGTTTTGTAGGGGAAAATAGTAGATCCTTTTCACCCGGTTGCAGAGATTGTATATCCGTGATGAGGTGATTTGAAACCATCCCACTAAATATTGGGCAATATTATGTATTTATCTCGCAATATCTTTTTTTAATAGGAGTCTGATTTTGCAGACTTCAAAGCAGATGACATTACATATAGACAAATATTATTCATTGTAGAAAAAATTTAGAGCTGTGAAAAAGAAAAATTTATTGTTAAGGATTCAAGAATATGTGTCCACTATTATGTGGGAGAGTTTGCATAGTGTCATAGTATAATTGAAATGATTTAAAGTGTTTTAAGCTTATTGGTTACTACTAGAAAAGCTTTCAATTGATTCAAATAAAAAAAAATCTTTGAAAGAGCAGAGAAGCTCTTGTATCTATCTTATAATTGGAAGTAAGTACAATGTAAAGAGAAGACAAAAAAAAATCCAAAACCAGACTTAATGAATGAAGAAAATTTAAAGTCATATACTTGGGAGAAGGACATAGCTTATAAAAAGATAATTTTTGCAATTTGTATGAATATTCTAAATCTATTTTAATTTATTATTTAAACCATAAATTTGGAATTAAAAAATAATGAATAATTTATCTTTTTATCTCTTATTATTGACTTGTAATATTTTAAAACCAAACTGAATAATTTTTTATTTAATTAAAATCAAATGCTTTTGGAAAAGGTTAGTTCACAAAGAGACATTGATATATCTTATGCTTAAGTTAATGTTTATGATTCAACAATACTTAAAGCATCAAATTGTGTTAAATATTAAAATCATGTTATTTTATTATGCTTTCTATTAGCACAAAATTAGTATTTTTTTTTCAACATTCAGATTGACTTACAACCTTGAGAATATTATTTTGTGTTGTGTATTAATGAGATGACATCTGTTCTTTTTATGACATGTATGAACCTTTTTAATGATGTCAAGTTTCATAACTTTATTAACCTAAATTGATAGCTATATCATAGGGTTATTAAAAATGTAATTGTCAAGATCCTGTATTGTTCCTTTCTTATTCTTTTGGGTGTATTGTTCAAATAATAAGTGGAACTTTTTGTAAGGGAAGAAAACAATACAATTGAATATTTATTGAAGCAGTGAAAAATGTTTATTTCATTGCAACAACAAAAAGTATTATTGAAATTATCACAATGGGCAAAGGTTCAAAAGTTTTTTTTTAATTTTCAGATAATATTTGCATAACAACTAAATTCATATCATAATTTTAAATTGTTTCATAACTTTAAATTGTAAAAAATATTTTTTTGCTCTAATATGTTTAAATATTGCAGGGAAAAAATTCAACCTTGCTGAATTTTTTACTTATTGAAATTCTAAGGAAGAAAATGTTTTTAAAGAATAACTTTTTTTACTCCATGCATACACATACATGCTCGCACATAGAATATGTAATGATATCTTTTAATTTAATTTAAATCCTAATTATCTATTTTTTTTTATCTCAAATTAATCCATATTTATTACCATACTACTTCTAAATTTTCCCCTTATTTCCTAACTTAAATCCTACTTTTTTATTTAATTATTTCTAACATGCACTCTAAAAAGATTCTGACATTTTAAGTTCTTATGCCCCAAACAAAGGGATAAAAATCTCTAATGCCTGCAGCATAATTTCAAAGATCCCAAGATTCCCTTTCCTAAATCAAACTCTTCCTTCTTGTGTCACTGTGTCAACAGACATGTTTCATTTGTTCTCTTAAGTATGCTTACCCGTGGGGAAAAATAAATTGACGTTAAGGCCAAATTAATCTTCTTTTTGGCTCTGCATCTGACAAATTATATTGTATATATTTCATTTTATCTGGGGGTTTTAAAATTAATAATTTTTTATTCACTTGAATTCATACTTCTCTTCAATTCTTTGCTACACTCATTCAACTCTATCTCCTAATTGTTTTGTTTCCTGTGCTTCTCGGAGTCTATTCATGCAGATACTGAAATGCTTGCTCAGTTAAATTTTAGGTTATCCCCTTTTAAATCTATATAAGTTCTGAATGTGTTCCCACATGCTATTTTCTGTTTTTTTGCTTTCCTATTTAAAAGTGTGTTGCTTCTACATTAGAGATTTAACAAAGAATAATTACTAAAAATTGAACTGTTTTCTTAACCACGAAGAAAAATGTAATTTTCAATTACATTTTGCCAAGATTTAATTATTAAATAGACAATATAGCTAACTTATTGGGGGAGGACCACATATCTTTGTCCCTCTCCAAAATGATATATATATATATATATATATATTCCATTTCTGTTAAGGTATTTAATTTTTGCACGAGAGTTGCATATTCTAGTTTTTCAAAAAAATAAAATCAAGTATTTTTTATTTTATTTTCTGAATACTATTCTTGGTAATATACATTCCCTGGTCCCTTTTGTTGTGCAATTGAATGGCATAAAGATTTATTAATTGTTAGGGCTCTATGGCAATAAATGTTTTGAGGAACCCTTTATCTTTCCAGATTTAAAAAACTGATAATTTTATGTCGATTTTAATTTAATGCCCATATAAAATAACTTGTAAGCAATAAAACATATAAGTGTTGGTTCCATAAGAGAGTTTGATTCAAAATGTAAATTTGATTTAATTTTAAGCAAAATGTTAAGAAAATATGACATAACATTTTCTGAAAGAAAATTGCGAATTCATGTTTTGCTATCTAATTTGATAATAAATGACCTAGTATAAGTGATATACTGAAACTAATTCTTTTGAAGATAACTGACAAATAAATATTTTTCATTTCAGTTTGTTGTAATATTTACTACTTTAAAAGCTATATTTGTAAAGATTAATTAAAAAAATAAAAATATCTTGTTTTGAAAATTGGTGAAGTTGGATAGAGCTTGAAACTTTTATTGCCGAGATTTCCTATATTATTAATCTTGTTCTCCTCATTACCTGCTACCTGTTCAACAAATTCATTACATTTATCATATATTGCCTTAGGACTTCTACATAGCTTAATCCTATTCTCCTCAGTACCCTCTTCCTTACCCAGAAAATTCACTAAATAATCATATATAAAATGCATAGATTTTCAGCACTAATTCCAATGTTATTTATTATTAATGTGTCATTGTGCATAATGATACAATGTATCATTTATTATTAATCTTAAGAAAATCATTGCATTTTTGAAGTGTTAATAAGTGACTAGGATTTAAAAAAATATATATATTTTACCAGAAATCTGATGAAAATTTTTATTTTTTAAATTATTTTAATTATTGTGTTATGGTAATGACAAAAAAGATGCTTGTAGTTGTTATTTGCTTTTAATTATATTGAAGTCTGGGTTTTCTGTGATTTTCATAAATACAAAGTTTTCTTTTCTGCATTTTAATATATTATATTAATAGATGGAGATTATTCTTTAATGTTTAGCATTACTTTGTAAAAAAAGATAAAACTGCAATTTTAATGACATTTCTAGAAATAGTGCAAATTTATTTACTAACTTTGTAACAGTAAAATAGATATAGAATTTCAAAACTGTAAATGATTTCCTCTCTTTTTTTTCCGTTATTTTAATTCAGCTGTATATATAATATACAGTTAGTCAATAAAGTCTGCGTACATCAAGAAAAAGTAATATCAAATCCAAATTTAAGGTGCGAAAAAGGTAGTTTCTTAAAGTTTTATTTTTTAAATATTTAGTTTTAATAAGGGACTTTGAAATTATTTAACTGTAATATTTTCATATCTAATGATTTATGCACACTAATTTTTAAAAGATAATTGGCCAGAAATCAAAGCCAATAGATTTTGCGTACAACACAAAGGAGGCGGGGTATTTCTTATCTAAATTTTAAACTTCAAACTTGAGAATACAAAGAAGGTTACACTTTCAAGGTCATTGACTTCCGAAGCAAATTTCACGTTGATTGGGAGTTGTTATTTCTATTTTCTTTGATGAAAATGACAACCAATAAATAAATTCCCTTAGTTAGGAGACAACTAATTATAAAATTAAGAGATGAAGGTAAAAGTCTTCGTGATATTGGTAAAACCATTGGAAAACCATTTTCTAGTGTACAATGAGTTATTCAAAACTATCTTGACACTGGTAGTCTTGCTGTGAAACCAAGATGTGGGAGACCGAAGAAGCTAATGCAGAGAGAAGAAAGAAAAATTCTTTTACGAATTAAACAAAATCCTAAAATTTCTGCTGCAAGCATTGCAAAAGTCATCTTTTTAACTAGCAACAAGGAAATTTCTCCTGAAACTGTACGAAAAGTGCTGCGAAAGGCCGATTATCATGGACGCAAACCTAGGTCTAAGCCATACATTTCCGAGACAAATAGAAAGAAAAGAATTGCTTTTGCCAAAACATTAAATATGTTTAACTCATAATAAAACTCATTGCAAGACTTCTAGAAAAATGTAATCTGGTCAGACGAAAGTAAATTTACAATATTTAAAGTTAATGGCCACCCTATTGTATGGAGAAAACCAGGAACAGAACTGAATCTGAGAAATTTAAATCCAACTGTCAAACATGGAGCTGGCGGTGTGATGGTATGGGAGTGTATGTCGTCAAAAGGAGTTGGAAATTTGCACATTATTGATAAAGTCATGGGTAAGTATGTTTATCTGGATATTCTGAAGAAAAATCTACGAGACAGTGCCCGAAATTCCTTTCTAATACCTTTATTTTCCAACAAGACGACTCGAAACATACAGCTAAAATTGTAAAGGAATATCTCCTCTATCACACTCCAAGACATTTGTGTACTCCTCCATAGTCGCCAGACCGCAATCCAATCGAACATTTGTGGTCAAAATTGGAAAAACAAATTCGAAAACACAATATTACGTCGAGAAATGAGCTAATTAGTTAATTGCAGGAAGAATGGGCAAAATTTACCTCAGATGACACTGAAAAACTAGTTCAGTCAATGCCCAGACTTCTGCAAGCTGTTTTGAAGAATAAAGTATATGCTACAAAGTATTGAAGTAATGTAAAAAACTTATATTTTTGCTTTTTTTTGAAAGTGTACACAGACTTTATTGGAGGGAATTTCTGAGTTTTTTTGACAAAATATATTTTTGTAAAAATGTAAAAAGTATTACACTTATATTATTTACTTTTTATTTAAGCTTACAATTGTAGCTAATAGAAGAAAAAATGCAATGATTAAAATACATTTTTCTATGCTTTAAGTGTTTTTTAAAATTTAAAATGTAAATGTCTGTAAGCAGACTTTTGTGACTAACTGTATATCAAGCAGTATTTTCTATCATCTTAACCTTTGGTTTTTAAGTGAAGAGAATATATTTAGTTAAATTTAGATACAATTAATTTCTGATTTCATTATCTGTATATTTATTTCTTCTTGTATGCAATCTGAGATTATATTATCATAATATTGCAAGTTGTCTTTATGCAATGAAATTTTTCTGTAATAAGACAAATATACAAACGAACAATGAAATAAAATAATTTAATGGTTTTGCTTTGCATAAAAATAAGTCTTGATGAACTTAATAATAACTGAATATATTTTAGTTCTGCAAAGAATAGTTATTTTCAAAATCAGTAATGTGAGTTTCATTAAAAATATTTTTTTTTATCATTCATGAAAAACACATAAAATGCTGCTATACATATTTTTTCACCTTTCTATATGAATATCTATTTTTGTTATAGCTATTTTGAATTATATTTTAATTTGCATTTTTTTAAATGTGAAAAAGTCTTTTTTTTTTTTTTTTAATGTATCTTAGAAATTATTCTTTAGTAATTCATTGCGCTTTTATAAGTATTGCATTAACCAGTATATGATTGTAATATGTTTCAGAAGTGACAATAATAATACATTTTATGTATCAGTAGGTAAAGTTACAAAAGCTCCTGGTAAAATTTTTGATTTTTTTTTCCTATCTTTCTGTAATTACAACAAATATATTAAAACTGTAAAAACACTGTAAATTCAACAAGACCTTCAAATAAATAATAAACTATAAATCCATTATCAGAAAATAGCATACCATTTTTTAGAGGAAATTAATTTTTGGATATATATGATGTGTATTACATGTTATACTTGCTGTTTTTTACCAGAAGAACTTGACCCTCCTTGCTACGTATGATGTAGGACCTAAAAATTTCTCATTTGTATTAAATATATAAAACACAACATATATGCAATACTTCAGATCTGCATTAGTTATCCTAATTGTTCTATTATAGTTGGATTTTATAAACTAATAAAATTTCTCCTATGTATTGGATATAATAAAAATATAGAAGGTCTGATTCTTTTGCAACTTTTTAAATAGCTTATGCACTTGGAAAACCACTGTTTGGTTTAGTTCTTTGTTGTTATTTTGATATTGCATATTCCGTTTAATTTCAATCCAGTGCCTATGAGCTACAACCATACCTGTCTGTTTGTGTAATGCAGCTTTATAATTAAAACCAAAGTTATTTCATTTCACATTTTATATTGTCCCAAAATGTATGGATAATTTTATTATATAAATGTTATATAGATAATGTTATACAAATGAATTGGATCTTTCACTTGTAATGCAAAAACTCTTAGCCTTTTTAACAGTATCATCTAGAGTTGTTACTATTCATAATTTTTAAACCTTTTCTTCCCTAGAATAGTGTTAATAATAGAATTATTTTTTTAATGTTTGATCCATATTTTTTCTTAAATATTCATTACTTATCTTCCATTTATTATGCATCAGTAATAAAGATTTCTAAAATTAATTGATGATAAGTATGATTTAATGTTACTTTATATTTATTTTTTATTAACAATACTGAATTCATTTGATTCCATAGGTCGAAAATAGAATGTTCTTTAATGATGATGGTGCACTTATTGATATAATCGAAATCCTTCTTGAATATCGGTAAGGTATTTTGTGAATTCAGTAAGCAGTTTTTAAAATTATTTTTAAAATAATAGCCTTAGAATTCTGCCATCAGTAGGAAAGAATATAATGCATAGATACACTAAGGTGATAAAAGTCATGGGATACCACCTAAGTACATGTTGGACTTCCTTTTGCCTAATGACGCTTATTAAATCAATGTGCCATTGGACTCAACAAGTCATTGGAAGTCCCAGAAATATTGAGCCATGCTGACTCCATAAACATCTATGATTGTAAAAGTGTTGCTGGTGCAGATTTTTATGCACTATCTGATCTCTCGATTATGTACTCTAAATGTTCAATGAAGGGTGATCTAGATGGCCAAACCATTCACTGGAATTCTATAGAATGTTCTTCAAATTATTTGTGAACAGTTGTGGTCCAGTGACATTGCACATTGTTATCTATAAAAATTCCATCGTTGTTTACATCCATGAATAATTGCAAGTGATCTCCAAATAGCTGAACATAACCATTTCCAGTCAATGATTGGTTCAATTGAACCATAGGGTAGTCCATTCTATGTAAAAACAGTCCACACTATTATAGAGCCATCATCATCTTGCACAGTGCCTTATTAACAATTAGGGTTCATTTGTGTGTTCTGCTCTACACTTGAACCCTACTATCAATTTTTACAAATTGAAATCATGGCACATCTGAGCCACAGTTTTCCAATCTTCTAAGGTTCAAAATAATTGGTCACAAGCCCTGGGGAGGCACTGCAAGCCATGCAATGCTGTTAGTAAAGACACTTGAGTCTGTCTTCTGCTGCTGTAATCCATTAAAGCTAAATTTTGCCACATTATCCTTGCAGACACATTCACTGTATATACAACATTGATTCTTGTGGTTATTTCATGCAGTGTTACTTGTCTGTTAATACTGACAATTTAAAACTCGCATCATTTTGTTTCGGTCATTAACTGCAGGTAGTCGGTCATTGTGCATGGTGGGAGGTTATGCTTGAAATGAGGTATTCTTTGCACACTTTTGACATTGTGGATCTTGGAATGTTTAATACCCTAATGATTTCTGAAATAAAATATCCTGTGTGTCTAGCTCCAATTACTATTTTGCACTCAAAATCTCAAATAATTCTCATCATGTTGCCATTATCATGTCGGAAACTTTTTCACATGAATCGCTTAACATACAAATTAAAGACCTGCCAACGTACAGCCCATTTATACATAATACTACTGCTGTCTGTATTTTTGCATATTGCTATCTCATGACTTTTGTCACTTCAGTGTGTATTATATAATATTTCTACCATTGAAATATTGAAGCTTTGTATTAAAATCTTTATTCTATGGATTCTAAACATTTTCCCCCTTCCTACTACAGCAGTGTACAACCTCAAGAATTTGAATGGGTTGAAGAGACAAAGATTGTTACTAAAAGTGATGAAAAGGTAATTTTTATTTTATTTTATGAATTATTCATCATAAACATGTAAATATAATAAATATGTATAGCATTCTTAATATTGAGAAGTTTCAATCTTTTATTCTTCCATATATAAATATTGTTTTTAATATTTTAATGGCTTAAAATGTTTTTTTTCTGATTTCCTTTATGTTAAGTACAGTAAGATTATGATCTGGTGTAATTTCATGTTAATCACCCTCAGAGTTTGGCTTGCATGTTGTAAATTATGGTAGTTAGCACCATAAACAGATGTTTAATAGGTGGGGATCCTTTGTGAGCTCATGCAGTTAATACAAACTGTTCTTTTACTGTTTTTTCTTGAAATGCGTTTTTTTTTTTTTTGAAATTATAGACTAAATAAAATGAATGCAAATTTATTGTTTGTTCTTCGTTAAACTTGAATTTTAAATTAAAATAACTTTTTTTTAAGAATATCTCTTTGAAAGAATTGGTGGCAATTTTTCAACTAGGCTGCTGGACTAAAGGAACTGCAAGCAGATCGAAACAAATTTTAATAGCCCAGATTATAAATAAATATATTTATAAAAAAATAATTTTTATGAATTTTAAAATATGATAATTTTACCAACCAGTTAATATTCATTAACTTTTAATAATCTAGATATAGATTGATATTCCTATAGATTACATTACAATTTATTATTATTATAATGTTTATAAATACAAAGTAAATGATTAAATAATATTGAGGAAAAAATATGAATGCAGGGCAGTAGCAAGTCAAAGAGAAAAAAGCGAGTTCAGATAGAAGAGAGCTGATTGAAAAAGATACATACCTCTGTTATCCTCATAATACATTATATTAGTATATCAGTTATATAACAACTGATATACTAATTGCTTCTTCAAAATGCTATAATGAAATAACTTTGAAATTTCAATGGGACTAATAGAATTTTTATTTAGAAAAAAATTCTGAAGTGCTTTTTGCCGAACATTTGATTGATTTGATTGCTTTAACAGCATACCACAAAGTAGATAACAAATTGTATTGTTATAATCTTTCATAAAACATGTTTATTTGCTTTAAAAAAGTGTGCAAAGGAAAACGAAAAAAATTGTTACAAGTAAAAGGGAATTAAGCTACTAAATAATTTTAAATATACTATTGTGTATTGTTTATATTAACAAAAATCACATTATTAAAGGAATGATATATAAAAATGTATTAAATAATCTTGTATATCACTTCAAAATATTCTTGTTCAAAGTGAGTTCTGTTTGAAACATATTCTCATCCTTTGAATCGTCTTCAATAGTAACCTTGCTCCTGGTTTTACTCAGTTAAAACAAATCATTTAAGAGATATAACTCTAATTGTTCAGTTATATTGTAGTTTTAATGTTTTTTAGAAAAGTATTTTCAACTTTATTCCGAGTTTTGCTGTCATTAAATTTCATTTTTTCCTTCTTCCTATTAAAATTCCCCTTTTCGCATTTAAAGTGGATGCTCGAATAATGCATTGCACAGTAGGTTATTTCTTTCACTTTCAAATTAAGCAATTTATTGTGAGGAACGAAATATTTTTAGGAATCTGTAGTGGAATTGGGTCGCTTTTTGTGTATTTGTTGAATAAAGTTTAAATTAGATTAATTTTAAAATTATATTCGATTCTGTTTTAACTTCAGCGAAGAGATGAACAACTTAGAAGAAAGGCAGCTGCTGAGCGAGATAAAGAATTGGCTGAATTCCGAAAAGAAAAAGAATACAAAGAAGATTTGGCTAAAAAGGTATAAACTCAGGCTCTATTTTCTGCATGTTAATCTTTAATACTAATAAAGATGGAATTATGTGTATGTGTGGGTGCTTTACAAGCAAAACCATTTGTGATGGTAAGGTTTCGGCTTCAGAACCGGAGGGTTTCAGATTCCTGACCCGATTCCACCAAAGGACTGTCATGTAAGCGGGTCGAGTGCATGGTAAATCATTAGGGGCCAAATGTCCTCCTGCTGGTGTGATGTGGAAGATTGGAGAAGGAGGTGCCAGATCAGGTGTCGTCATCTAAGAATGACGCGTTTCTGAATTACGAGGTCCATCCTAAAATAGCCCTAATGTTGCTTTAAAATGGAACATTAATATAACTAAACTAAACCTCACCTAGATTGCCACAGATATGCATTGAAAGGTGGAAATGTGGTACTAGGAGCAATTAAAACATTTTTTAACTAGAACTTTGAACTAAAAATTAAGTGAACTTTTAGTCTCTTCCACAAAAACTTTCAAAAATATTGTTTGAGAAAATTAAATTTTTACACCATTCAAAAATTTAAAGAATTTTCTTTTAAGGATATCAATTTAATAATTGTTCAAATTTTTGCTGAATTTTGGTAATTTTTTAAAAAAAATATTATTTGCCTTATTTCCACCTATAAATTACATTATCCTGAAATTCGAACAGTTTTCATTATTTCATCAATTATCTAATATATGACATGAATTTTTTTTCCATTGTTGAAAGTTAAAGATGAAGGATTCTGTTTAATATCTGTGTAACAATAGTGATAACTTTAGGCAAATAAAAAATTAAATTGCAATATTGTAAAATTTAGAAGATAAATAAACTTGATATTTATGTTTTTAATAGTTCTGTGATTTATTGAACTGTCTTCATTAAAGAGGTTCATGTACACAATAAGCAGAATTTAACCAAGACAGCACACATTTGTACTTTTCATTTCCATTCTGAGCAATGTTTTGAGAGACAGCAGTGGAATCTCGTATCGCAGCTTGTTTGAAGTAAGCATTTGGAAAATAATTTGTTGCACACATTTGGACAATATCATGGAATTTCAGTTGTAAGAACTCGGTGAAATATCACAGATAAATAAGGCTTTAAAATAAATGTGAAAAATCATAAGGAAGTGCAGATGCACCTGGAACTGTTTTTGTCTTTGTGAGGTTTTTTTTTTTCCATAAAGTTTTAAGGTGTAATTGATAAGAGATCATATTTAAATTCATTTAGGTAGAAGAATATTTAAATTTCCTGAACTGGTTGTATCTAAATTAAGCTGTCAATGTATCAATTTTTTTTATTGGATCCATGTATTTAAAATAATAATAATAATAAAAAAATCCAAGAACCTGCTCCCAAGCCCTAACAAATGGTCAAGAATGAAACTTTTGACATAGTAACTGACTGCAACTATTAGATTTATTTCGCCAGTTAATTTTGCCACGTTAATCATGCAAATATAATTTTAGAATGCATTTTTTATTTGATGTGAATAAGCTGCATTTCATCAAAAGTTGATTGATATTATTAAATGAATACTATTAGTATAGCATGCTGATTGCCGAAGATGGCTATTATTATTATTATCTTTTACATAACTGAATATTTAACAAATGCATGTTAAAATTAATTTATCTTTTTAAAGTTAACATTTATAGTTAACTGTGATTATATCATTGCAAATAAGTAAAAGGGAATTACTGTATTCATAACCTTTATATGCTGATTTATTTTTGTAATTTTTTTGTAAGTTAATGGTAATAGCATTTCATTTTCTAATTAATTACCTAGGTTGTAGATTGTTGTTGATCGAATTATTAGAATTTATTGAGTGTCATGATTATTTTACTTTAGGTTCATGCTGAGATCGAAGCTGATAATAAGAGAAGGAGAGAACTTCATAAAAATCGATGGTCTTCTGGTAATAATTTCAAAATTTAATAGTTTTAGGTTAATTATTAATATAAGTTAAACTTTTTGTTTTCACAAACAACTTCTTGTCATATAAGAGTATAGTTTTTCTCAATGTCTGTTTTATCTGTAATTAAAAAGAAACAGTAATTAATAAGATTAATTATTTTTTTTTCTTTACAATGAACATTTCTCATCAATACATTCACTGTTCACTTGTTATATACTAAGAATTGTGGCTTTTTATTATTCTTTATTGCTTATTAAATTTATTTTCCATTTGCTGTACATTGCATGATAAAAAATTGTTTTAACATTTTAAAATATGTTGGATAAGTTTTTATTACACATGCAATTAAAACTGTCATAATTGCCTCTTTAAAAAAATGTCTTCAATCGATTTTCTCCATATTAGCCAAATGTCAGGCACAAATGAGCTTCAGGAGCTCTCTAAAATGCTAAATCAGCTATCTCGAGTTTTGTATTTCAAATGAAACATTCCCGTCTTCAAAAAATTCCTTATGCACTTATTCAACTCATCCTTCTGGGTGATGTATAAGGTTTGCATCCAGTGTTCCTGAATAATTTGTTTGAAATCTTAAGCTATATCTTAATATTGTCAAAATTGTATGCTGAATTTTGAAACATTCTGCATGTCTACTTTAATTCTGAATCGAATGCTAAATTTCTAAATTACATAATTCAAATTTGAAAAATGATGTAAAAAATTATACATTTTTATGTCATTAAATGAATTGTTGGCAAAATTAAAACTTTTATTATTTTAAACTAATCAATTGCTGCCTTGAGCAAGCATCATTAATTTATTGCCTCATTTTTCATTGAAATAGTCTAATATGGCGATTTCAAAACTTCATAACTCAGTTAAAAAGTATATAAATAAATTATTTTAACAATAATAGGACTTTAGGATTAAATAGAATTATAAATTGCATAATTTTATGGGCTCAAGTACAACAAATTTTACATAACATTTTAAGGAAAGATATTTTTCTTGGCTAATGAATGATGTGATAAAAATCAATCATCATTAACATTAGTTAATTAAAGAATTTTGTGCAAATTTGATTAATTTATTTAAGAAATGCAAAAAATAATTTAAACATTTTGCAATATCAATAACGTAATTTACTTATTTAGTATTAATGGTGTGCAAGTTCTTTAATTTCTATTGATTTTCGTAATGATAGTATTTTAATAGAAAATTAATACACACATCATCACAAAAGATTATTCACGCACAGTTGAGGGAATTTTGTTCCATAATGTTCAGAGATGCTTGAAATAGATACTTCTTACTATTTCCATTCTTATCCAGCAAATATTTAATTGTTGCTGACATCTCTGTGTTATCTAAACATAAAATTCTTAATTTTCATTGTTGTAAATCAGAATTGTTATTAAACTTATTTCTTTTTATACTTCAAATGAAACAATCTTCTTAAGATTGATTTAAAATGAGACAGTTTTATGTATATACATTGTTTGATATGAAGTTATTAATTGAATATAAATATAGATTATTAATTTAAATACTATGCAAAGTACTTTTCTTCTTATTGGGTTATTTGTAGTGTGGGGCATAAGAAATGTAGCATGATAAAAATGGCAAAGAAACAAAAAAAAAAAAATGAATGTAAAAAAAACCTTTTATTTTGAAAATTTTTACAATATTATTGCATTTTCTATTTTACAAACTAAAATAATAATTGTTTACACTACTTGTGAGCTATTTCTTAAGTTAGAGTTATTTTAGATAAACAGGAAACCAAAATTAAATTACATTCTTGAAATCTCATCTAAATTTTTATAGTTCAGATTTCTTGATTAGATTTTTTTTTTTCATTCTGTTGAAACTTGAAATGGGTTTATCTCTTTTAAATCCATCTATAAACCATTTCATTTTTTTAAATAATGTCCTTGTTAAATGAAATCACAAGTCCCTCTCTTAAAACAGGTAGTCTTGAAAGGAACAAGAAAAAACTTTTCTTTCAGTCTTTGAAGAGCGAAATCTGTCATAGGGCATTGTTGCCAAATAGGTAACTGCTTAGGACTTTGCAACTTTTGGGTGCCCTAAGGCCTTCAAATTCTTTCGAGGCAATCTAATTTTGTGCTTTTATTTGATTTATAAGCACATTGAACGAGTATATTGAAATGAAAAACAAATAGTTTAAATTGCTGAACATTTTTCATGGACATTTTTTTATATCACTAAATTTGCTTACTGATTATTTTATTATTAGTTTAGAAATAATTTTTTGATTTGGATTTTTTATATATAAATGCAAGATATTGAAACCGTCAACATTCCTGGAAGAGACCCTCAACTAAATGATTTCTTTATTTCCATTTGTCACAATAATTGATATTTAATAATGGATTACATAGATATTAAATGAGAACCAGTAAAAGTGTATAATTTTGAAAATTGAAAAGGTGGTGTCATTATTTACATTACCTATAGAGTCCTTATAGAGTTTAATCCTACATTGATTTCTTGTTTCTTTATGCTACCAGTGGAGTTATATGTTCTTATAAATGCAGGGGGTTAAAAACAAGCGATTACCTAAGTTGGATCAAGATTGTCAGAAAGTGCAGAGTTGCAGTGGACAGTTTTTTTCAACCCACCCTAAATGTTCTGTGTAGAGATATTCCCAAATTTAATTCACCAGCAACTACTTATACAATTACAAAGTATGACATCATATATCTTTAATGTTTCCCTCAGCGCATGGGGTCAGCAGTAGTCCTCCCCTTGTAGGTTTTCACTAAAATGCCTTATCTGGTGGAAAATGGTTGTTTTCTATTGAGTGTCATGTATACAAGAAACTTTCAACCTTTCACAAATTTCTTCAAATTCCTGCCCTTTCAAACTTCATGAAAAATCTATATAAAAATTGCCATAGTTTATTAGTCTACATCATCAGCAAGTCAAAATCACGATGGCAAATAAAATCTCACTTTTAATTGTATATTTGTCTTGACAATTGCCAATATTCCAGTAGATCTCCTTACAAATTGAGCAAAGTGCAAGTATCATTTCAAAACTATCATTTATTTTATTTTTTAAGGTTATTTAACATTTTAAATATTATGCATATAATGATATGATATACAAGAGTAATACATCTTATTGGCTTATGATATATCATGTACACTAAGTAGAAGTAGAAAAATGTACAGCAATTATATTGGGTTCAAGAATAAGGTTATGAGATGATGCATTGGAGTGATAAGGTTTCTGTTATTTGTAAAAAAAGTAATGTTTATATCTTTAAAAAGTTTTTGATGGAAATCTTATGTCCTAAGGTACTTCTAATTTCAATAATTATTCATTCTATAATTATATTCATAATCATGTTTTTTAAAAACTGAAAGAAATGTTTATTACTTCTTTATTTTTAAAACTTGATATATAACATTCTGTGCAACAAAAATAAAAGCAATTACTGGGTTTTTAAATAAACCAGTTAAAAACAATGATATAGAAAAAAATTAATATATTATTTATGAAATATGATTATTTAGTAATTGTATTTTAATTTTTTAAAATTTGTTTTCAGGATGTCGTTGAAAATGCAAATTGAAGCCAAAAATGTGTACTGCCATTTGATTAACTTTTTGTATACTGTTTTATATGTTTTTTAGAATCTCTTATGAATAAACATTTTTTAAAAAATTTTGTGATTTGTTGAATAAAATACTGAATGGATAAATGGTAATGTTAAAAATTCTATTTATAATCATAATACAACTATTACAATAGTAAATTTGTTGTTGAAATAGTATTTCTTGCATTCCAGTTTGTCTGATTTCATTTTTCATCTCCATCCACTAATTAAAAAAAGTTAGAAATTTCCTATTTAAAAAAAAACAACCCTTGAATATACTATTTGCTTATTATAAAATGCATGTAAACATACTAATGTTTTGTGTATTTCAATCTGATTAGCAAAGAAATTTTTTTTTGACTTTATGTACATTTAGCTCTATGTATTCCCATTAATTCATCAAAATAATCCTTGACTAACTACATATTAATGTTTCAATTGCACATTACACAAGTAACATTTAATCCCATGAATTGTGAATCAATTGAAAATCCTATTCAGATTTGACATTTGTTACTCCACTCAGAAAGGCAACTGAAATGATACATGAACTGTTGAAAGGTAACAAACCCATTTTTATATTTTAAATATCAAAAATTCTGTATACCGATTCATGAGAGTCTGACACATTATTTCAACACAAAAAGTTAAAAATGTTACTGTATAAGTAAACTGTACTAGAAAGACAAGATAACAAAATGTATAGAATTTTTTGTATATCTAAACTAAAATTGCATAGAAAGAGTATTATTTTTTTTTAAATGAGAAAAAATGCAAGACACTTTAAGACAATGAAATTTGCAATCATCTACTTTATTCATTTATAAAAGCTTGTAAAATAATTTCTAATCAGTGATGCACTTATATTTTATGATGATTTTCACAGACCAAATTCATTGCACATTTTCTAATTATATTCAATCGCAAAATTTTATATTCAAGATAGAGACAGAAACAGAAAAATTATTCATTAATAAATTACTTGAGCAGAGTTTGGGTTTAATATAGAAGTCATTAAGTATCGTAAATTTTCTTTCTGCTTTTATGATTCAAAACAAATAAATTTATACAGATTAAAACATTCATAGTGCAAGTAATTACAGTGAATAATTAATTTATATATAGAGAGAAAAAGTAAAGAAATACATTTTGGATTTCTTACAAACACACAAAGTAACAAATTTTATTATGGAATTTGTAGTTTAATTTTTATATCTGAATACAAAATAGAAGTAAGAAACTAGTTACAACTCATTTTGTTAATTTAAGTTATAATAAGTTTTATTATCAATAAATTTTATTATAACATGACTAGTTCATTAATATTTGAAATTTTGCATGGTTGATATAAAAATATATTTTACACGAACTACATACTTATTTTTCCCTCAATATTTCATATAATCATTAAATTGGAATTTTGATTAATTATTAATCAAGCAAAATTAATGCAATTTCTTTTTTTTGATTGAAAATAATTCATAACTCACCTTAAAGAATATGTTAAATGATAATGTATTTTATATATGATGCTGTTTTACATTTTGATATTTCACCATTACATGTTAGCTAATAAAAATCGGATGTTTGTAACTATTGTAAACGCATTTTTGATTTCAATAAAAACATGCATTTACTAATGAAAACAAAATAATATTCTTCAGAGACAATATTTCACAAATCAAGACTCTGTAAACTTTAGTATAACAAATAACATTGCATGAAAATGAAAATAAATAGAATTTTAACAAATACACGACATGAACGAAAATCGTACACTAGATAAAATGATAATCAATTAGTGATGGGAGAAGAAACTCACTTTACACAAACTAGGAAAAAAAATAATAAACCAAAAAACTAAGTTAATACTGTACAGTTATTTAAAGCCATGAGTATCACAGATCAGATTTTTAATATTGTAAACAATTAGACAAATAAGCTTATATCACAGACATTGAAAAAAATATTTTAAATTATTTCGCACATATATAATAAACACAACTACCCCCCCCCCCTTTTAATGATGGAATGTTAAGATTTATTTAAAGCTTTTTGTAATAAATATTTAGTAATTTTTTATTAAAAAAGCATGTAAATTAAAAGGATCAGATAAAAATTAACCATTTATTTTTTTAATTTGAAATAAAATTTAAAAATACGTTCATTCAATAAATTCTTATGGTGAATAAAAAAACAGTTAATCGGATAATAAAATTAAATAATATTATCACATTTTAAATTGATAACTATGGGTATGATTTCTTTTTATAACAGAACACTTCCCTGAATCTAAAATAATGAACAATAAAGAAAAAAAATTGAAAAGCAATATAAAAACAATATTTGTAAAAATGTCAATAAATTGAAATTCATTGAAAAATTAAAAAGATATTTAATTATGTGCAATAATAATATCATACCAAATATTTCTTTTAAAATAAAGAAGCAATTCAAATAAAAATTTGATAAGATTAACAAATTAAAATAAAAAATTGAGCATATAATTATGATTAAAAAATAACAGTAAACATAAATAGAATATCATCATTCTTTTTTCCTCCATTTGTTTAGAAATTGTAAATAGCAGCTGAAGTATCATAGCATTCCATAGAGTATTTTTTTTCACATTTAATAAAACTTAGCCTCTAATATTTTATTGGAGAAAAATTGATATTTCATATTGATTTTGAAAGGATTTTATTACAAATACGTTGAATGAAATTAAAGATTTAATGCTTGCAAAACAGAGGGGAAAAAAACTGATTTTAATATCTATTAAATAAACTTTTGGCAAGAATTGTTGATACAAAATTTATAATTTGTAATGACAAAAAACAAAAAATGACACTTTTTATTTGATACATTAAACTTTTTTTTCCTATTCTTTTGAAATATAATTGGGTATTTAAACAAGATAATTTTGCCATTCTTGATTAATAAATAGCTGCATGAAATGTCTAGGAAGAGAATCACAGTTTTTTAAATCAATGAATAAATTTTTAAAAATACCAAAATAACACTTTTTTTTACAAGCTTCTTATTTAAAAAGTCCATAGAGAAAAATAAAAGAAACAAAAACGTTCTATTATAACTTTCCTAGCATTATTTTCTTCCTTAAACTATTTTTCTGACAAATTGAGGCTAAATTTTAACTTAACCAGAACTAAATATAGCATTATCTGTATGCTATTCAATTCTATTACAAAAGTTTGAATGATTAAACAGTGAGAATGCTACTAACATAATTGAACCCATACCAATTACTTTGCTTTAGGCCACCAGTAAAGAAAATAAGCCACATTATATATGAAAAAGAGATGCACTGTGTATGAAAGAGATATCAAAGCTAAGCTTATTACAATAAATACTCGAGTGTTAATTAATCAAAATATGCTAATTCATTGCAAGGGATTTTTTTTTACTTAATGTAGTAGAACTTCATCTCTGATTCTACCAGATCTTTGAATATATCTTCAACTTCTTTCGCTTTATCTGCAGTGAAATTCTCGACAAAACTCTCCATGTCCTTTACACACTGTGTTTCAAGACGACGCAAAACCGAAATGATTTCTTGCCCTTTAGGGTTATCACTTGTGATAAGTGGATAGGCTTTTTGGTGTTTGTTATATAATGTATGAGCACGATCCACTTGTTTTTGAAACCTTGGCTTTACCTGTAAGAAAAATTCAAAAATATTGCCTGTTGTATACTAGTGGAATAAGAATGTATCAATTTTAAAAATATCCATATGTACACCAATATATATTGTTATATTTCGTTTTAATAAAAAGTTACCACTTAATTCTAATTGAAAACTTTTTAGTGAAAGATATTTATTTAATATTAGATTTTATAGGAATTGGTTATATACTTGCTTTCACTGAATCATTTTTACACATAAAGTAAATTGAAGTTTTTGGTACATAATTTTACTTTTAAACATTAAAAGTATTAATAAAGAACATGTGTTCATTGCAGTTACAAAACTGTTAAAACACTACAAATTAAAAATGGCACAACAAAATAAGATAAATAACAATCGACCATGGAAATGGGCATGTATATCATATTTATATTTATACTTTGCAAAAACTAACATTACTTAAGAATGGATATAGGTTACATTCATAAATATCTGTAGGTTCTGCTATAAATAAGAACTCTAAATTTTTATAATTAGCAAGTCCATTATGATATTACAGTATTTTTTTCAACAAAAAAAAACTGCTAATATATTGAACCCATCAATTTGATGGATATCCAGAAAGTTATGTACACTATATGCAGATAATCAAATTTGTTCTTGAAAGAAAAAAAAATTCGATAAATACACATTTTGATGTACATTTGATAATCAATATTTACAATACAAAATATTCCTTTCTGAAATATTTAATATCAGAATTATGGAAACTATCAATTAGTTGGGTTCCATAAATCTAGTGGTACAAAAATTACGAGTTAAATTGTACAGGAACATATTATTAACCTCCAGAAACTAAAATATATTGAAATTATTGTTTTATAAGCCATCCACATTATGTGCATTCAGATTGTAAATAAGGAATCAGATGACTAAAAGTTATAAGAATCTACAGGAAAAAAATATATGTATAGTCATGTTTATTTGTCACTGTTTTATTTTGAAATAAAACAGTGACAAAAAGTTCAATTATTATCAATTAAAATAAACTTTTCCTTAACATAAAAAACTTAATTTAATTGGTTATTTAATGTTCATGATTACTATTTAATTTTCATTAATATGCATATTTTTAAGATTTTTAAGCAACGGTTTACTGAGATTTGAAATTCCTATACAGGAAATCAATAAAACTTCTTATGTGCATTTCAAAAATTCTGTTACAATTTTAAATATGAATAAGTTATTACATTAACAATGAACATGCAATAAAAAGTACTGAAAGTTTATAAGCAATGACAATTCTTGTATTTTTATTATTATTATTGAGATTTTCAGTTAACAGTAGGAAATCGAATACTTACAGTAATTAAAACGCAGATATAAAAGTTAATTTAAGTTAAATTACTTAAAAACTGCACAACAGGAATGCAATTCAAGATCTCCATAAATAAATACTGGGTTTAATATATAAATTTATTTATACTAAAAGTAACAAATAAATTTTTAAATGAAATTTATTCTCAATTTATTTAAAAGTGTCAGTTTTAAGACAGTCTAGAAAATCATACATGCTAAGGCATAGACAACTTTATCGGAAGTACTTAAGAAGAGATTAGTTATTTTTGTAGTATTTTTAGGACATTTACATTTGTTTATTTTACTTGTGTATTTGAATTTATTCAAATTAAAATGAAATATTTTTAAATTTCAGAATATTTTTCTTAGAATGTATTTTTATGTTTTCAAATTTGCATGCAGCACTAGATGACTAGATGTATTTTTATGTTAATAGCACTAAATGACAAGTCAACGTCATGTTATTCAAAACTAGTTGATATATCGGATATTGCTCGAGATAAAATTCTTTTAGGTATAACATTTTTAATAATTTTTATGTATTATAAAATATTACAATATACAAATTCCTTTTATCATCTAATAAGTTCTTAAAATTAATATTAGAATATCAATTAAACCAGACAATTTAAAAAAATTGTCAATACATCGGTCCTTTATAGTCTCATTTTTTAAATAAAATATTATATTATTCAATACTACCTTGCTTACCCAAATTAATTTATATATAATAATTTAATAATGCATTTCTGTCAGCCAAAGACGCTGATATTTAAAGGCCAATGCTTAAGTAATAAAATGGAAATGCCATTCAAATTTGTTTGAATTATTTATTAGAAAATATTAATAGTTAACACAAATTAATGTACAATTTGTCATTTTTATTGACAGCTCTTTGATTTCAACTAATTTGAAATACATTTTCAAAGAACAATTTCAGAATTAAATTATTACTTCAAGCAGGGGATCATCACATTTTATATAAATAGAAAAATTTTGAAAAAAAAAAAAAACATTTATATTAATTACCTTTGCAGGATCTTCGTTGTCAGGGTAAGTGGGAGAAACAATGTGCTTAGAAATACGATTAGTTGAGCAGAAAACAAAAGGTTTAAATACAGAATGTGCTGTATCTGGCGTACCAGTAAACCAGTGACAGGAGGAGTGTTGTGAATCAGGATGTGGTAAAGAAGAAACCTATGACAAATATACAAATATTGATAATTCTAAACAACATAGTGTTTGTAAAATAAATATTGTGTTAATCATAGTGTATGTACATATTTATTTATTTACAATTAAACAATAATATAATTGAGAGAATCTAATATAGAATTTAATCTTTAAAAATTGCAGGTTCCTTATGCATTTCTATGTATTATATACATGCACTATTATACACTTCTGTGGAAAAAACAGATTTCAGCATTTTCAGAATGAAATTTTGTCATTCTCAAGATTAATTAATTTCTTTTATGTAACAATCGTGTAATATTTTTAATATGTCAAGCACTTTTTGCAAAAATTTATTCATCTTATTGTTCAGTTATTCATGTTTGTTTTACTTCTTAATGTTTATGTTTAGCATTTTTTTTGTGTGTGAAATTTAGTTCCCCCCCCTTTTTCTTTTTGTTCGAAGATTGCGTTATTTCAAAATTATAGGAACAATACCTATTGTAGTGGTACTCATAACACAACTTCTGAAAACAAAATATCAATGCAATAATACAAAAAATTTACAAATTTTTCTAGCTGCACAGCATTGTATATAATACAGTTTGCCTATTATATCATGATCCAATAGACAATATCTAAAACTTTAAAGATAAGCATATACTTCCATCTGGAAACATATTTTCAATGTCAAAGAATTATATTTCATGTTGTGTGAGTTATTTAATATACTACCGAAAGAAGTATAAACTTTTACATTGTTTCTCATGTATAATTAATCATGTTTAATAAATATTTGCAACACGCTAGTATTTTAATATTCTACAACTAAAAATGATTGAGTTATGAAGGTTTAAATATCGCTACTTTAGTCAGTTCTAGACTATTTCGATGACTAATTTGAGAAAGAACTGCTAATATTTTTAAATTTTTCCCTGAGGTGGCTGTTGATCTGAAATAAGAAAATCTAAAGCTCATAACTCTGTCAGTTTTGATTACAGAAGAGTGGAACTTTTGTACTCAAAATCAATTTGCCAGCAACTTTCTTGATTTATTATCTTTTTGTGCCTCATTTGATATATTTTAGTGCATAATAATACTAGGAAAGATAAACTTTCAATTAATTAAAGTATATTGATTTATATTAAGCTTAATAAATAATGTAAATACTAACCAATACTGTTAGGAAATAAGGTCATATTCTGAAGATAAATACAGTGCTTCAGTCATACTAGCCACAATAAGAATACAAATGCCTTAATGCACTCTATCTTATTTTTTCTTAATTGTTACTACTGAAGATAAAACTCCTTAAAGTTCCTTACTGGAGGAAAAAAAAATATTAATTTTTAAATTTGTAAAATAAAGTAACTTTATTCCTTTAAAAAGAAATAGAGGAGAAAAAATATTTTTTATCTTGCAATAATCTTGCCATTTTTAAATTCACTTTGAACATTGGTATTTCATTTGTCATTTGAAAAAAAAGCAGAAGATGACATTAATTTTTAAAAAAGGAGGGGGGGGGAGGTCATATTTACCCTCTAATTAGTTATTAAGTTTTAAAAAAGTACTGGCTTCCTCAGAGATGATTTTCAGTTTCACTTTTCATAAAAACATTTGATAATATTAGATCATTTAAATAATAATATTTTAAATTTAAAATGAAATAAGGGATAAAAGTGATAAACATTGTAAATGCTAAAAGTGAAAATGTTGGGATTAGCGACAGCCTCTTTTGAATTACTGAGAGGACTACCTTACATTCTTTGTGCTTACCACATTACAGAGTATTGTTTATTTAATATAAAAAATTATCAGATTTTTTTTTTGTTTTTTTATTATTTACTCCTTTTTATTTTTTTTTTTTTTTTTCTTGTTATTCTATGTTTTTTGATCAAAACCAAATACATTTGGATCTTCAAGTTTTAAACAGCATCTTACTTGAGAAGCAGCAGTTGGGAACTCATGGTCCAATCCTCTACAGATTCCTCCTTCACAATCTCTTAGGATTTCAAACATGGATAAAGTACCAAATTCTCCTGCAAATATAAAATCAAATTAAAGCCCGCCACATTCCTACACTTGGATAATAATTTAAAACTGCTTAAAATTATTTTAACTTTTCAATTAAAGATTCTTATAACAGTCTCCATACATTGAATGCAAGCCTTCTTTACAAAATCAGAGAGAGGCAGCAAATCCTCTAATTACAAAGTAAAGTCCGCAAAAGCGCGTGCTAACCTTCAAATCGACTTCTGCTTGCTGTGTCTCAATATGTAGAGTTTTATGTTTCTTGATAAATTGAAGAAAACCGAGTATGAATTTTGTACACCTTCCTTTTTAAAGATGGTGTCTAATGTTAATGTAGATCTATAATTTTGGCTACAAAATAGCATATTAAATTGCATTAATATAACTCCCTGCATTTATGTACAGATGTAAGTCACTGCAGCATATCAAATTACTAATCTAAGTAGCTGTGTTTTATTATCATGTACACATACATACTAAAATACATGTAGACAAATGGATATCCCAAAACATATCTGCTACAAAATTTACAGCATATTTATATTTTTGATGACGATTAATATATTTAATTTCAACCACCAATTTTTTTACATTTTTGAGTAATTCCATTAACAGACTCTTCTTTAATGAGTGTTGCCCCCCCCCCCCATTTGACAGAACTCTTCAAATTCGGTATATTACGACCCAATATCGTATTTCATCCGTTTCGTTTATCGTGTTTTTGAGCTATCACATTCGCAAACATAATTCCAAAAATGTCTGCGAATTAGGCAAATGTTAGCAGATTTGGGCAATTTGCGGCCCTAGGCAGTGCACATTATAAGGCCCCTCTTTTAATAAGATGGCCAATTTTTTTTCGCATGTCAGCTCATTTTTAACATCTTAATATTTTATTTTACGTTAATGCTTTTTTTTTGTTTTATTATCTTTATGAATATGTATTTCTCTTTATTTATCTACTACGAATTAAACTGCTCGATATCCATGTCTGTACAGAATTTTATTGAAACTGATATTCGATTTTATAAATATTTTAATACACTAGGTGATAAAATATATATAAGAACTTGACTAATTATGCTTTTATGCTTCATAATGTGTTTATTATCCTAATATTTTATCAATCATTGAATCTGTATATATTTTTTTTTTACAAATTTCTTTATGATTGGATAAATATGAAAATTAAATTTTTCAGTCGACATGCTTTTGACTAACTTTCAGCCTAGCGGCCATATAGGCAGCTGCCTAGTTGAAAATCCGCAAGTGCAGGGAGATCTAAAAGGTGGAGACTGATCAAAATCTCGAGATTGAATTTTTTGACGATTATAGTACTTCGTATACAAGAAAGCGAAAATTGTTCATTACCTGAAGCTGCAAATTTGTTCAATAATTCTTTTCCACGCTCAAATCTTGAAGTAGCACTTTCGTTTTCCTTTCCGTAAGCTGCGGCGAAATTGAGGTCGCCTTGTCCGTCCCAGAATCCGTTTGACTGAGCATGCTCTTTCAGGTCTTTACTCATTAAGTCAATCTTCGTTTCAATTGTAAGGCAATTGGAAATATTTCTACAACCACCTAAAAAGAAATCGCAACGAACAATGAAATACAATATATTGACTGACACATTCTAGTTCAATGCAAATGAGCCAAACAACAGCGCAACAATTTAAAAATTATTCCGAAGCCGAAAATCTATTTTTGTTGTTGTTTCTAATGGCACTTGTCACAGACAAGCTCACTGACTTTAAAAGTCAGCGATTTTAAGCCAAGGTGCGTTTCTTGTTTTTCAGTAGCACCATTTAGAGCCAAGAGTACAACTTAGCTACACACACGTCACAACCCTTTTTACGGGGCGGACTTCATGCATGCATTTCATCCACAAATAGTAATTTCGACCTGAATCAGAGAACGATCACCCCTGATCCTGTACCCCCAGTGGTATTACTCTCGACATGGAGGAGTTTGCGACCACGACAGATTTATACATGCGCCAACCATCACACACACGGAGAGTCTTCAGCTGGCGGGGTTCGAACTCGCAACCCAAAGTACGCGAATCCAACGCTCTATCAACCAGGCTATCCCGACCATTTATTTTTAACCTGCGGGAGTGGTCACCCCAAAACGTTTTCGAATGCTAATCCCTTCCCTTAACATAAAATTGCTGTTTTTGAGTAAAGCCACAAATGTCTTGCATGGCATAAGCGAAAAATAGTTACGAACAATAACAGCGTTTTTACTAAATTTATCATATGATCCTCGGCGATAGTTTTGGCGATTTAAAGCATTTTTGCAAACATTTTTTCCCAGAGCATTGACCCAAAATTTGGAAAAGAACTACAATTGTAATAAAAAAAAACACATCAAATTCCATATATTTAAGTCATTGTGGTTTTTTTAAACTTTTTAAATTTTATTTTTATAATTTTATTAAAGTTTACATGCATGTGAAAGCACATATCGACAGATAGTCAACACCTTGACGGATTTGGTCCGAATATTTTTTTTAGATGTTAAATTTGTGTATCAAATTTCATCCATCTAGCTCTTTTCATTTTGAAGTTATCATATTAACTTATATTCGGACAGCCAGATAGACAGACTTACCCTGAATGTATTGTGTTCAAAAATTGATACAAAACTACAAATTTGGTCTGAAGTCTACATACCAAATTTCATGCGTCTAGCTCAAAGAGTTACTGAGCTAATTGCAAATACTTTCTCTATATTTTGTATACGAGAAAGTAAAAACCAATGAGAACCTTCTCCTCTCGACTTTTGTGCATACTCATAAAAAGAATATAAGTATCTACACTATAGAAGTTTTGTGTTCCATTTCGCCATACTGTGAAAATAATCGACAATGCATTTGAACTTTTTTCCTGTAATCAACGGAATTCAAAATTTGTCGCTGATCTAGAACTTTAATGTTAATACCATACACCAAATTTTTTTAATCTGGTTCACTACACTTTTTGAGTTTCTGGAGTGTACAGATAGATATTCTAACAAAGAATCAACTCCTTGAAGAATTTGATCTCAATACTGATGCAACTCCGCAATTCTGCTGATGAAGTCGCATGTTATATATGATTTCTACAGTTCATTGCATTTTTGAGTTATCATATTCAAAATCACAGTTAATTGCTTGTCAATATTTAAAATGCATACCACTAAGATTAGGTCTTCAATCTATTAATTCTTTTCTTTACAATGTTTTAAATATTGATGCTTTAATTAGAATTATCAAAACAAATTTTTTAGTAAAGAATGCAATAGTCTTTGCAAACTAAAAAACAAACTATATTAACTTTTTTAATGTACAAAATATACGAAATATCTTGTTTTAATAATTGTATACTCATTTCTTCCATTTAAAACATATCGAAAACATCATTCCCCCCCCCCTTCCCAAATTCACAACATTCAATTAACTGATGATTAAGCTACGAAAATATTTAAATATAAGTGTATTAAAGTGTACGAAATTATTTAGAACATAAGTGTGTTAAAGTGTACGAAATTATTTAGAACATAAGTGTATTAAAGTGTAGGAAAATATTTAAATATAAGTGTATTAAAATGTACGAAATTATTTAGAACAAAGGTGTATTAAAGTGTACGAAATTATTTAGAACAAATGTGTATTAAAGTGTGCGAAATTATTTAGAACATAAGTGCATTAAAGTGTACGAAATTATTTA